>JAVSCE010010927.1:0-148911 GCA_032199065.1 Smutsia gigantea
AGACTTCAACACACCACTCATTCCAAAAGACAGATCAACCATATAAGTAAGAACACGCAGGCACTGAACAACACATTAGAACAGATGGACCTAACACATATCTACAAAACACTCCACCCAAAAGAAGCAGGATACATTATTCCTCTCAAGTGCACATGGAACATTTTGCAGAATAGATCACATACTAGGCTACAAAAAAAGCCTCAGTAAATTCAGAGGATTGAAATTGTACCAACCAAGTTCTCAGACAATAAAGGTGTGAAACTAGAAATAAATTATGCAAAGAAAACAAAAAAGCCCACAAACACATGGAGGCTTAACAATATGATCCAAAATAATCAATGGATCAATGACTAAATAAAAAGAGATCAAGCAATATATTAAGACACCTGAAAACAACAATTCAACTTCCCAAAATCTGTGGGACCCAGTGAAGGCCATTCTAAGAGGGAAGTATATTGCAATACAGGCTTATCTCAAGAAAGAAGAACAATCCCAAATGAATAGTCTAAACTCACAATTAATGAAACTAGACAAAGAAGAACAAATGAGCCACAAGGTCAGTAGAAGAAGGACATTAAAAAAATTCAGAGAAGAAATAAATAAAATAGTGAAGAATAAAATAATAGAATCAATGAAACCAGGAGCTGCTTCTTCAAGAAAATAAACAAAATAGATAAACCCCTAGCCAGACTTATCAAGAAAAATAAGAGAGTCTACACACATAAACAGAATCAAAATGAGAAAGGAAAGATCACTACGGACACCACGGAAATACAAAGAATTATTACAGAATACTATGAAAAATTCAATGCTAACAAACTGGATAATATAGAAGAAATAAACAACTTTATAGAAAAATACAACCTTCCAAGACTGACACAGGAAGAAACAGAAAATCTGAACAGAACAATTACCAGTAATAAAACTGAATTGGTAATCAAGAAACTACCTTAGAACAAAATACATGTACCAGATGACTTCACCGCTGAGTTTCATCAAACATTTAGAGAAGACCCATCCTCCTTAAAGTTTTCCAAAAAGTAGAAGAGGCGGGAATTCTTCCAAACTCATTCTATGATGCCGCCGTCACTCTAACATGAAAACCAGGCAAAGATACCAAAAAAAAAGAAAACTACAGTCCAATATCCCTGATGAACATAGATTCAAAAATACTCAACAAAAGACTAGCAAACTGAATTCAAAAACACATCAAAAAGATCATCCTTCATGATCAAGTGAGATTTATTCCAGGGATGCAAGGATGATACAATATTCAAAAATCCATCAACATCATCCACCACATCAAAAAAAAGGACAAAAATCACATGATCATCTCAATAGATGCTGAAAAAGCATTAGACAAAATTCAACATCCATTCACAATAAAGACTCTCAACAAAATGACTATAGAGGGCAGGTACCTTAACACAATAAAGACCATATACGACAAACACACAGTCAACACCATACTTAACAGTGAAAAGCTGAAAGCTTTTCCTCTAAGATCGGGAATAAGACAAGGATTCCTACTCTCCCCACTTTTATTCAACATAGTACTGGAGGTCCTAGCCATGGCAATTAGACAACACAAAGAAATAAAAGGCATCCAGATTGGTAAGGAAGAAGTTAAACTGTCCATGTTTGCAGATGACATGATATTTTACATAAAAACCTTAAAGAATCCACCCCTAAACTACTAGAACTAATAACTGAGTTCAGTAAAGTTGCAGGATACAAAATTAATACACAGGAATCTGTTGCATTCCTATATTCTAACGATGAACTAGCAGAAAGAGAAATCAGGAAAATAATTCCACTTACAAAAAGAATAAAATACCTAGGAATAAACCTAACTAAGGAGGTAAAAGATCTATACCCTAAAGACTACAAGTAACTCATGAGAGAAATTAAAGACACCAATAAATAGAAATACATCCCGTGTTCATGAAATGGAAGAATTAATATTTTCAAAATGGCCATCCTGCCTAAAGCAATCTACAGATTAATGGAATCCCTTTCAAAATACCAACAAGCATTCTTCAACAAATTAGAACAAATAGTTCTCAAATTCATATGGAACCACAAAAGACCCCGAATAACCAAAGCAATCCTGAGAAGGAAGAATAAAGCTGGGGGGAATTACGCTCTCTGACTTCAAGCTCTACTACAAAGCCACAGCAATCAAGACAATTTGGTCCTGGCACAAGAACAGACCCATAGATCAATGGGGCAGAATAGAGAGCCCAGGTATAAACCCACACATATATGGCCAATTAATATACTATAAAAGAGTCATGAATATACAATGGCGAAATGACAGCCTCTTCAACAGCTGGTGTTGGCAAAACTGGACAGCTACATGTAAGAGAATGAAACTGGATTATTGTCTAACCCCATACACAAAAGTAAACTCAAAATGGATCAAAGACCTGAATGTAAGTCATGAAACGATAAAACTCTTAGAAGAAAACATACGAAAAAAATCTCTTGAATATAAACATGAGCAACTTTTTTCTGAACACATCTCCCCGGGCAAGGGAAACAAAAGCAAAAATGAACAAATGGGATAACATCAAACTAAAAAGCTTCTGTACAGCAAAGACACCATCAGTAGAACAAAAAGGCACCCTACAGTATGGGAGAATATATTCGTAAATGATATATCTGACAAGAGGTTAACATGCACAATACATAAAGAACTCACATGCCTCAACACCCAAAAAGCAAATAACCCAATTAAAAAAATGAGCAGTGAATCTGAACAGACTTTTCTCTAAAAAAGATATTCAGTTGGCCAACAGGTACATGAAAAGATGCTCCACATTGCTAATTATCAGGGAAATGCAAATTAAAATTACAATGAGATATCACCTCACACCAGTTAGGATGGCCACCATCCAAAAGACAAGCAACAACAAATGCTTACAAGGATGAGGAGAAAGGGAAACCTCCTACACTGCTTGTGGGAATGTAAGTTAGTTCAACCATTGTGTAAAGCAATATGGAGGTTCCTCAAAATACTAAAAATAGAAATACCATTTGACCCAGGAATTCCACTCCTAGGAATTTACCCTAATAATGCAGGAGCCCAGTTTGAAAAAGACATATGCACCCCTATGTTTATCACAGCACTATTTACAATAGCCAAGAAATGGAAGCAACCTAAGTGTCCATCAGTAGATGAATGGATAAAGAAGATGTGGTACATATGCACAATGGAATATTATTCAACCATAAGAAGAAAACAAATCCTACCACTTGCAACAACATGGATGGAGCTAGAGAGTATTATGCTCAGTGAAATAAGCAGGTGGAGAAAGACAAGTACCAAATGATTTCCCTTATTTGTGGAGTATAACAACAAAGCAATAATGAAGAAACAAAACAGCAGCAGACTCACAGACTCCAAGAAGGGACTGGTGGTTACCAAAGGGGAGGGGTGGAGGAGGGTGCGAGGAAGGGAGGGAGATGGGGGTTGAGGGTCATTATGATTAGCACACATGGTGTGTGTGTGTGGGGGGGGTCATGGGGCAGCAGATAGCACATAGACCAGTAGTGATGCTATAGCATCTCACTATGCTGATGGACAGTAACTCCAATGGGGTGTGGGGGGGACTTGATAATATGGGTTAGTGTAGTAACCACAATGTTGCTCATGTAAAACCTCCATGAGATTGTATATCAATGATACCTTAATTTTTAAAAAGTAGACATTTATTAACTCCCTGTTTCTGTAAATCAGATGTCCAAGCATGGCTCATCTGGGCTTCCTGCTTAGGGCCACACCAGGCTGCAATCCAGATATTTCCTGGAGCTAAGGTCTCATTAGTAGTTGCCTCTGCTGAGATCTGCTCTGAAGATCTGCTTCCAAGTTCATTCAGACTGTTGGCAGATTTTAGTTCCTTGCACCTACATGACGGAGGCTGCGGCCCTGAAGTCTGTATCATAGCAGCTGGCTTCTTCAGAGCAAGCAGGAAAGTCTCTCTTTCTCCAGTCAGTTAAAACCAAATCTTATATAACATAACAATCATGGGGATGATATTCCATCTCTTTTACACCTTTTTACCTTTACCATATGCTATTAGCTAAAAGTAAATCAGTTTCTGCCCACACTCAAGGAGGGGGAATTTCACAAGGGCATGAGTCATTGTGGGCCATCCTAGTGTGTTTCCACCACATGTTTCTTTGTCTCCATTACCCTCTTCAACCTGAAAGAACTCATTGCCTTTCACATTAGCACCGGAAGTATTTGGCAGTCTGACACATAGGAGCTCTAGATAATTAAGTTTAGTTATTGAACTTTTGATCTCAGTACACCTTTATACTTTTAAAAACATTATTGAGGACTTGAAAGAGCTTTTGTTTATATGGGTTATGTCTACTGATATTTACTGAGACATTTAAAAATTCATTTTTGATTCATTAAACAGTAACAAAGACTCATTATACATAAACATACATTTAAAAAAAACACTTTCCAAAAAAATTTGTGAGAAGAGTAACATTGATTTATATTTTTGCAAATCTTTTTAATATCTGATTTACTGGAAGACAGCTGGATTCTCATAACTGCTTTTACATTTAATTACATATTATATGACTTCTGGAAAAATGTCACTATGCATTCAATGAATAAATGAGAATTAAAAAGAGTTAAAATATCTTCATATTATTATAAATACAGCTTGACTTTGGGAGAGGCCTGAAAGGATCTTGAGGATTCCCAGGGATCTCCAGATCACACTTTGAAAACCACTGATTTAAAGAACTGTCAAGAGTTTAAGGAAGGAAGGCACTTTGGTTCAAGACTTTTTGAATGTCTACTCTGTGCTAGGCACTGTTCAAAACGAACGTGGTAGGTCGGGCCTGTCCTGGGGGCGCTCACAGTAGAACGATCAGGGACAGCGTCAGTGGCACTTGAGCTGAGGCTTAAGTTAAGGGGCGGGTCATGCAGAGATCTGGGGAAACAGAGCTCCGAACAGAGGAAGGCGGCCGTCCGCAGGCTCTGAGCCTGCCCGACGGGAAGGTAGGAGGAGGGAGAGAGAGAGGCAGGCAGGTCGCAGGAGTGGGCAGGGCCAGGAGATGGGAGGCCGGCGAGGAATTTAGTTTTCGGTCTAAATTTCTTGACGGTGTAGAGTAACAGGGGAATGAGTGGAATGGCTTACGAACGTGTGTTTGGAGGCCAGGAAGGCCTGTCAGAGGCTAAGCACCTGCTCCCGGTCCGGGTCAGCTTGGCTCCTCTGAATTGCGGAACCCTCCCTCCAGCCTCTAATCCGTTTACTGACGCGACAGGAACAGGGAAAGCGCGCGCCCGCCTGCCTCTGGGAAACTTGGGTCTCGGCGGCCGCCGTAGACCCCGTGAAGAACGCGGCCAGTTGCCTGAGAGCCGGGGAGACGCCGCTCGGCTTCCCAAGCGACGGCGAGTCGGGAACGCGAGCCGCCGTTACCATGTCCGTGCTGGATGCGCTGTGGGAGGACCGAGACGTCCGCTTCGACGTGTCTTCGCAGTGAGTTGCCGGGATTCCCCAGGGACCGACAGCCTATAGAGGGCGCCGCTGCGCGATTGCAGGACCCACGGGCGGAGCCTTCGCCCGGACAGCGCGGGGCTCGCGAGGCTGGGGTCCCGTCGCGCCTCTTCCCCGCGCTTGGGGTCCTGCCAGGTCGGCGCCGCGCCCCGAACGCGTGGATCTCTCAGTGTGGGTCCCGCGCGGTCCCTCGCCCTGGCCTGGCCCGGGTGTGCAGTCAGAAAGCCGGGTAAACACCGCAGGGACAGGGCATCCGAGGGAGCTTGGAGCGCCAGTTTCCTGTGGTGGAAGGAATGGAGGCCAGGGACTCCGGAAACCACGGGTCTAAAACGGTCTGGAATAGCGACACACATGGTGGTCCCTTAGATTTCACCTTTTTAAGCTTGAGCCTCTTCGTCTGTAAAACACGGAAGGTGGGGAGTCAGCGTACTCTCAAATTCCTAATGACGCAGTTTATTTCCGTGATAAGCCGCCATCTCGGTATTCATCTGAATCAATAGGAAGAAGTAGCTGCTTTTTTGGAGCCTCTCAAACAGAAACCCTCTTTTTGGAAAATGTCATGCTTTAAAGAAGAATAATTAGGATCCTCTTACCCAAAAGTCGGTGGTGGGGGAATCCCATTGGGATGCTAAGTATTGGAATAGTAAAGCTTGAGTTAACAGGATGGAGCTTCTAAGCCACTTCTTACAGATTCCTTAACATGAACAGGACTTTGTTAGAAAATGATATAACTTCTCAGGCTTAGTTGTGCCTAGATATCTTATACTAGCATAGTCTTAGATCCCTTATGTTGTGAGGGCAGGGAATTTTTAATTTTTAAGCTAGTTACATATTCCACACGTTATGGCCTTTTCTGTTATTCTTGGAGGGTTCTTAATCCAAGCAAAGGTCCATTTCATGAACATTTTCAATTTATTAAACATTCATCAAATGCGTACTATTTGCTGGTCACCGTGCTGATAGCTAGAGATCTCAGGAATAGGAACTTATCATCCTCCCCATCTCCATTCTAGTGCAGGAGACACACCCAGACAATTAACTTTAAAATTGTAAATACCATTCTGAAAAAAAAAATGAACAAAAACCTGGGGGACCATAAAAACAGAGTAGTTCATTTTGCCTACAGAAGGCCCCAAAGCAGAAATAATGTTAGAGTTGAGCCCTGAAGAATGGGTAGGACCTTGTCAGACTAGACAGATGAGATGAGAGTATTCCAGAGGAAACCACCCAACAAACATTAGAAGCGAAGTCTCGGAGTAATAAACTTCATGGGCTTGAAGGCAGGATCTGGCAGGTGGAGAAGAGAGGCACAAATAGAAAGGTAAATTAGCCAGATTGTTCCGCTGAGGATTTTGGACTTTCTAGGTAGTGGAATGACATTGTGGGAGACTTAAGCAGGGAAGTGATATGATCATATCTGTATTTTTAATAGGTAATTGAATTGGCTCAATGGAGAATATATTAGAAGGCTCTGCCACATATTCTGCTTTTTTTTGTTTTGTTTTTTGTTTTGATACCTCAGAATGTGTTCCATTAGTCAGCAAACTATTCTTCATTCTTTATTTCCTTTTGCCTCCTGTATCTAGTTGTTTATCAAGAAGTCCTGGTAGTGCTTTGCTTTAACCTGTCCTTTCATGAATGACCTCCTTTCCCTCTAGTCAGAAACCTATAGATCTCCACTCGCCATGGAATAAGGCCCTTACCTATCTGAATGGCATTCAAAAGTCTGGTTCCTCCTTGCTTATCCTACTGTGTTTCTCATTACCTTTCAGCATGGACTGTCTTCCCCAGGCAGTCCAGTTTTCTGACATTCCCTTTTTTCTTATTTTTGTTCTTTAATCATGGACACTCCTCTGTCTTTCTTATCTTGCAACTCCTACCTCTTCATCTAGTTCTGAATTCTATATATGTTCCTGGTCACTCCAGGCCCCACTTATTTCCAGATTCTTAAAGTTCTTGAAGACCTCATTTTCAAAATGCATGAGCATTTGATACTGTAGCACTTATATTCTTGGCAGTTTTATATGCATGTATCTCTTCTCTCCCTGACTAGGTTAGGATAGGTTGAAGCTTACAACTCTAAGGCATAAATAATAATTTTATTTAATATAAAATTAAAACTTTTGTGTTTGTTTTAGACAAATGAAAACAAGACCTGGAGAAGTTCTTATTGATTGTTTAGATTCAATTGAAGACACCAAAGGAAATAATGGAGATAGAGGTGTGTATATTTTCTAATATATTTCTGGCTTTATTTACAAATGTTAAATCATATTAGCTGGAGAATGAGCTATGAAACTACATTATATGCAAATTTAATTGTAAGAGTGGGAGAGTTAAATCTACATAAGACTTCTCACATTGAACCAGAAGAAAGGGTGGGTATTGAACCTGTAGCCAGATAATCAGTTTCTCCCTCAGAACTGTGGTTCTTCAGTAAGTCCTGGTTCAGACATCCACTTTATAAAATATAGCTTTAAAAACTCTAGAAGCCCTCTTTGCAAGGGGCTGACTTTTGGATCTGCCTTCCCACAAAAAGAATATGTGTAGAGTAATGGCAGATCATAGCTGTGTTACCTTTTAAGAAATTCAAGAGTAATGCACAATCCCCTAAGGCTGACGCCTAGAGATGAACATATGGAGAGCAAATTTGGTGCTGTGTTATGAGGTCTATCTGTAGGTTAAGCAGTGGGAAACCTGTGCAATGTCTCTGAATGTCACTGAGAAGCAGCCAGGTCTGGACACTAGAGTCCCTCCCAAACCAAATTTCCCCAAGTCTGGAACTTTAAAAAGTCCAGGCTGCATACATCAGCTCTACATGGAGCCAGTGTGCAGCAATCAGCAGGTTTTATACGCATCACTACTGTAGTTCAATGAGAAAAATGGGGGCTGCATAGACAGCTTAGTGTATTGGAAATGGTTTTTAGGGGAGGGAAGTTTAGGAGGGTAGGACCTAAATCTCTTGTTCAAGAGAAGAGTAAGTGGGGAAAAGGAGCAGACCCCATTCAAGTAAAAAGGATCAGAAAATCCTAGAAATGAAGCAGTAACCCTTACTTAGCAGAACGGATGAAGATTAGTAAGTCCCAGAGATAGAACAGTCTCTTTTGGCTCACTGCAGCCTTTCAAATAAGTGGTCACTTGCTCTCTGAGTCTTTCTTCTGGTCGGCTTTGGGGTGGTGTTTAAGCAGCAGGCTCATTTGTGGGCCTTTCTTCTCTGGTGAAGGACAGGTGAGGGAAACCTGTCATCACCACTAGCTATAGGCTGATCCTGTCAATGGCTAGGGCCCATCCTTAAAGGAATGCTTAGATCACATTTCTGAAATGTTTCCTAATGTCAGCCAAGCCCAGGTGGAGTGAGATAAGATCTAGCAGCAAACAAGTCTTTTTAGGGGAGAAGAGGTTTTTAGGGGAAAGGAGTTTGTGCCTTTGAGAGTAGAATATTCTCTAGATAGCCACATCTTGACAAAACATGAATTAGCCTGAGGAAGCCAAGAGAAAGTTTGGTTGTTCTCATACAGATTGGCAGGAACTCTTCTCCCTGTTATGTGCATTAACTATCTTTTTCCATCCCTTCACTTTTAGTCTATGTATGTCTTTGGATCTGAAATGAGTTTCTTGTAGGCAGCATATAGATGGGTCTTGTTTTTTTATCCAGTCTGCTCCCCTATGTCTTTTGATTGGCGAATTCAGTCCATTTACATTTAAGATGATTATTGATAAATATGTACTTACTGCTATTTTATTGATTGTTTTCTGGTTGTTTATATCTCCCTTCTGTCCCTCTTTTCCTCTCTTACACTCTTCTGTTACTATATGATGGATTTCTTTAATGTTGTGATTAGATTTTCTTTCTCTCTCTCTCTCTTTTTTTTTTTTGGTTTATCTATGGTAGGCTTTAGATTTGTGGTTACCAAAGGTTCAAGGATAACTTCCTTACTATGTAACAGTCTATCTTAAATTGGTAATTATTTCAAACATACTCTAGACGTACTTCCCCCCCCCTTCCTCCTCTACACTTTTTGTATTAGGTGTCATATTCTGCACTTTTTATGTATCATTTGACTGATTTTGTGAGTAGTTGATTTAATTCATATTTGCTTAGTAATTAATTGGTCTACTACCTTTTCTGTGGGTTTATTTTCACTGGTGAAAGCTACTTAGCCTTAGGAACATTTCTGGATAGAGTATTCTTGGTTGGAGGTCCTTCTGTTTTATTACATTAAATATACCATGCCTCTCCCTTCTGGCCTGTAAGGTTTCTGCTGAGAAGTCTGCTGATAGCCTGATGGGGTTTCTTCTATAAGTGATCTTTTTTCTCTCCCTGGCTGCTTTTAGTTCTCTCCCGTTTTCCTTGATCTCTGCCATTTTAATTATTATATGTCCTCATGTTGTCATCCTGGGGTTCTTTTTGTTAGGGGCTCTCTGAGCTTCCATGACCCAAGTGTCTATTTCCTTCCCCAGATTGGAGACGTTTTCAATTATTTCCTCAAAGAGACTTTCTATCCCTTTGTCTCCTTCTTCTCCTTCTGGTACCCCTATTGTGCAAATATTTTTCCATTTGGATTGGTCACACAGCTCTCATCATTCTTTCATTCCTAGAGATCCTTTTTTCTCTCTGTTTTTTGGCTTCATTGTTTTCTTGCTCCCTAATTTCCAAATCATTTACAACTTCTTCAACCTATGAAAGTCTGCTATTAAATCCTTCCATTGTATGTTTATTTCAGGTATTGTATTCTTCAGCTCTGAGTGGCTCTCTTGCAGGTCTTCTGTCTGTTGAGGTCCTCCCTGAGATCCTGAAAATTTTTTTATAGATCCATGAACATGTTTATGACTTTTTTTACTTTGAAATCTTTATCAGGAAGTTTGGTGATTTCAGTTTAATTCAGCCCTCTTTCTGGTGTTTTCTTGTAGCTTTGTTTGGAACAAATTCTTCCACTTCATTTTTTCAGTGTTCCTGTGGAGTAATAGCTTTCTGGATGAGGTGCCCACTAGTGCCCAGAAGCTCGAAACACTTCACTTTCCAGTGCTGGAAACTCAGCTGTTAGCATGCAATGGACAGGGCACCTTTCTCTCTGGTTTGTAGTGACCTGATTTCAGGTGGGCTCTTTGCTTTGGCCGTGCATTTGTGATCAGCGCAGAAGTCTCTGCTGGAGTTGTTTTGGATGGGGCTGCCCTCTGCCTGGGCTGCAGCAGTGGTGAGCGCTGCAGGGTTAATGGGGTGTGCAGGCCCAGGCCCGTTATACAGTATCCTGCACCCCTGGGAAAGAAGGATATCCTGGGGTTGGCTCCCACAGGCAGTTCCCTGGCTGGGTTGAAACAGGACTATGAAAGCTGGGAGGGTCTCCATCTGCCTACCTGACAGCAAAGTCTGACAGCATTGCCAGGCCATGTGGGCTGTCCGCAGTCCATGAGCTGCAGGGAGGAGCCTCGGGCTGTGTTGCCATGGAGGGGGATTGAGCATCTGGGACTTCCAAGAGTTCCCATCCTATTAGGCGAAGGACAGGCTGGGGAGGTATTGTTCACCTGCCTTTTCTCCTGAGCAGAGAGCTCCATGTAACCCTTGCCCCTCTGGTGTCCCTCCCACTGCTGGGAAGTCTTTCAAACTGGCTGCTTTGCTTTTGTCTTCGGGGGCCAGTAGAGTATGCCTGTTCTCCACAAGCAGTTGGAATCTTAGCCCTCCACATGTCCTGCCTGTCTTTGTTGTCTGCCCCACTGATCACCAGAGCACCACATAATGTGAGCTCATGCTCCCAGAGCAGATCTCCAGACCAGGTGTTCAGCGATCCTGTGCTCCTGTCCCCTCCCCACTCTGTTCCTCTTCCTCCTGCCTGTGGCCTGGGGTTGGGGGAGGGCTTGGGTCCCGCTGGATCTCGGCTTTCCCACTTTGCCTTTTTCTGTGAAGTCTTTTCTTCTTCCCTAGATGTAGGTAGTCAGTTCTGCAGTATTCAGGTCATGTTCAGGTTTAGTTGTGTTTGCTGTATTTTTGTGTAGTATGTGTTTTTGAGAGGAGGTTTCTGCCTTGCCTTCTTACTCTACCATCTTTTTCCCAGAATCCAGATTGCTAGGAACTCTTAGGTGACAGTCCATCCAGCAGTCCAAGCAAAGACTATGGGTAATAGAAAATTTTCAATTCATCAAGTACTCATTGAGTGCAGAATCCTATACTAGCATTTCAGAGTAGGGAGGGAAAAACACCTCCCTGGTTAGATATCTCCATCATAACGCCTGAAATATCACTATTAATAAAAATAACTGTGTGTGCTCACACTTGAGAAACAATTCATCAGAAAATGGAATTTTACAGGAGTGTGCAGAACTTATGGTTATTTAGGTAGAGAAGATTCCCCTGCTTTCTGTCAGTTTGAAAATGACCATTTAAGGCATTGCCGAGTTCAGGAGACCCGTTGTTAAAACTGTAATGTACATACCCCCAAAAGAATAGCATATTTCATCCATTTCAACTGTAAGTGCTCTGACATGGAATTATCGAGATAAGCTTTGCACAGTGAGACTATATGAGAAGGAAACAGCTATATGTCAGTGTTTGGGAGATTAGGAGAAGTAAAGACAGTGATTGTTTTGGTGTTTGAGAGGACAGGGAAAAGTCCATGCCTGAAACCCTGGGCTAGTAGCTCTCGGGTGGTGTCTTTCAGCAGAAAGGAGATGACATAAGAGGGCTAGGGAGTAGACTTACTTCCAAGATGGCGGCATGAGAGGCGAGACAGAGAACTCCTCCCAAAACCACAGATAGCGTGAAAATATAGTTAATACAACTAACCCTAAAACAGCAACAGGAGAGAAGGCTGCACCAGACTGCATACAGACCTCACGAACAGAGCAGACCTAATGAAACAGGGTAATGTACCAAAGCCTTGATCCGGTGGGACCCGAGCCCTTCCCCCACCCAGCTCACTGGCAGGAGGAAGAGAAACAGAGCGGGGAGGGGGTGGAACCTGGGACTACTGAACACCTAGCCCTGGAGATCTGCTTTGCGAGCAGAAACATCCACTGTGTGGTGCTCTGGAGGATGGGTAGCTGGGACAAGCACAGTGCTTGAGAGACAGATTCTGGCTGTTTGTGGAAGACGGGATCCACAATGGGCTGCTCAGGGAGAAGGGAAAGGCAGGTGGTCTGACAGGCTTCCTAGCAGCGAGAGGGCTGCTGAAGGGACGGGGTTTGCAGGGAACTTGCTGCACAGGAGAAGGAATAGGGTGACAAGGTTGTCTGGGCACACTCTGCCCAGCGGGTTGGGAACTTTGAGGAGCATCAGGTGCTCCATCCCCCTGAATGGCTACTCAGCTCTGAGGACACCCACCCCACTGTGACATTTACACTGCTGCACCTTCCTCCTGGCCTGCCGGCACCTGCTCGCAAACCGGCAGTCACTGTGCTGGCGTCAGACCAGTCAAAGGGGGGCCATGCCCACAACAGCTAGAGATGCCAAGCACAGAGGCCGGCCCACTGGCTTTGATATGGGAGACAGGCACAGCAGACAGGAATCAGGAAACAGATCTTTCCATGCCCCAGGCACCAGCTCTGCTTTGCTATGACCGCTATCCTCACTCCAGGGGCTGAGCAGCTCCAGAGACTGGAGCTTCTGGGCAATAGAGGGCACCACACAGAAATATGAAACATCAAAAGAACATAGTACAGACCAAAATCTCACAAACCCCCCAAAAAGGGCCAAATGAAACTGAACTCACCAATCTTCCTGAAAGAGAGTTCATAACAAAAACCATAAACATGCTTATGGAGGTACAGAAAAATACTCAAGAACTCAGGAACGAATTTAAGACAGATATTCAATCATTAAGAAATTCCATATCTGAAATGAAACATGCAATGGAGGGATTTAAAAGCTGATTAGATGTAGTAGAAGAGACGGTAAATGGAATAGAAATTAGAGAAGAGGAATACAAAGAAGCTGAGACACAGAAAAAAGAATCTCTAAGAATGAAAGAATATTGAGAGAACTGTGTGATCAACACAAATGGAACAATATTCACATAATAGGAGTATCAGAAGAAGAAGAGAGAGAAAAAGGGATAGAAAATGTCATTGAGAAGGTAATTGCAGAAAATTTCCCAATCTGGGGAAGGAGACAGTCTCTCAAGCCATGGAAGTGCACAGATCTCCCAACACAAGGGACCCAAGGAAGACAATATCAAGACATATAATAATTAAAATGGCAAAGATCAAGGATAAAGACAGACTTTTAAAAGCAGCTAGAGAGAGGAGAAAAAAGATCACATACAAAGCAAAACCCATTAGGCTATCTGATATCTCAACAGAAACCTTACAGGCCAGAAGGGAGTGGCATGATATATTTAATGCAATGAAGCAGAAGGGCCTCAAACCAGGAATACTCTATCTGGCAAGATTATCATTTAAATTTGAAAGCGTGATTAACCAATTTTCAGATAAGCAAAAGCTGTGAGAATTTACATCCTACAAACCACCTCTACAGTGCATTTTGAAGGGACTCCTATAGATGGAAGTATTCCTAAGGCTAAATAGATGTCACCCAAGGGACAGACAAAGAGTACAGAATATCATTCATAACATACAAAGAATGGAGGAGGCAGAAAAAGGAGGAAAATAAAAGAATATTTAGGTTGTGTTTGTAATAGCATATGAAGTGAATTAAATTAGACTGTTAGATAGTAAGGGAATTACCCTTGAATCTTTGGTGAACATGAATCTAAAGCCTACAATGGCAATAAGTACATACCTATCAATGATCACCCTAAATGTAAATGGTCTGACAGCACCAATCAAAAGACGTAGAGTCACTGAGTGGATAATAAAACAAGACCCATCTATATGCTGCCTACAAGAGACTCACTTCAAACCCAAAGACATACACAGACTGACAGGAAAAGGACTGAAAAAGAGATTTCATGCAACTAATAGGGAGAAAAAAGCAGGTGTTGCAGTACTTGTATCAGACAAAATAGAGTTCAAAACAAAGAAACAAAAGACAAAGGCGGACATTACGTAATAATAAAGGGGTCAGTCTAACAAGTGGCTATAACCATTATAAATATCTATGCACCCAACACAGGATCACCTACATATGTGAAACAAATACTAACAGAATTAAAGGGGGAAATAGAATGCAATGCATTCGTTTTGGGAGACTTCAACACACCACTCACTCCAAAGGACAGATCAACCAGTCAAAAATAAATAAAGAGACAAGGCACCGAACAACGTATTACAACAGATGGACCTAACGGACATATACAGAACACTCCATCCAAAAGCATCAGGAAACACATTCTTCTCAAGTGCACATGGAACATTTTCAAGAATAGATCATATACTAGGCCACAAAAAGAACCTCAGTAAATTCAAAAAGATCAAAATTGAACCAACCAGCTTCTCAGATGACAAAGGTATGAAACTAGAAATAAATTACTCAAAGAAAATGAAAAAGCCCGCAAACACATGGAGGCTTAATAACATGCTCCTAAATAATCAATGGATCAATGCCCAAATAAACACAGAGATCAAGCAATATATGGAGACAAATGACAACAATAATTCAACACCGCAAAATCTATGAGATGCAGCGAAGGCCCTACTAAAAGGGAAATATATTGCAATACAGGCCTCCCTCAGGAAAGAAGAACAATCCCAAATGAACAGTCTAAACTCACAATTAATGAAACTAATAAAGGAAAAACAAATGAGGCCCAAAGTCACCAGAAGGAGGGACATAATAAAGATCAAAGAAGAAATAAATAAAATTGAGAAGAATAAAACAATAGAATCAATGAAATCAGGAGCTGATTCTTTGAGAAAATTTTAAAAAATAGATAAACCCCTAGCCAGACTTATCAAGAAAAAGAGTATACACACATAAACAGAATCAGAAGTGAAAAAGGAAAAATCACTGCGGACACCACAGAAATACAAACAATTATGAGAGAATACTATGAAAAATTATATGCTAACAAACTGGATAACCTAGAAGAAATGCACAACTTTCTATAAAAATACAACCTTCCAAGGCTGACCCTGGAAGAAACAGGAAATCTGAATAGACCAAATTACTAGCAAAGAAATTGAGTTGATAATCAAAAAACTACTTAAGAACAAAATGCCTGGACCAGATTATTTCACTGCTGGATTTTATCAAACATTTAGTGAAGACCTAATTCCCATCCTCCGTAAAGTTTTCCAAAAAAGTAGAAGAGGAGGGAATACTCCGAAACTCATTCTATGAGATCAACATCACTCTAATACCAAAACCAGGCAAAGACAACACAACAAAATAAAATTACAGACCAATATCTCTGATGAACATATATGCAAAAATACTCAACAAAATATTAGCAAACCAAATTAAAAAATACATCAAAGAGATCATCCATCATGATCAAGTTTGATTCATCCCACGGATGCAAGGATGGTATAACATTCGAAAAATCCATCCACATCATCCACTACATCAACAAAAGGAAGCACAAAAAACACACAATCATCTCCATACATGCTGAAAAGGCATTTGACAAAATTCAACATCCATTCATTATAAAAACTCTCAACAAAATGGGTATAGAGGGCAAGTACCTCAACATAATACAGACAACATCATACTTAACAGCGAGAAGCTGAAAGCTTTTACTTTAAGATCGGGAACAAGACAAGGATGCCCACTCGCTCCACTTTTATTCAACATAGTTCCGGAAGTCCTAGCCACGGCAGTCAGACAACACAAAGAAATACAAGGCATCCAGATTGGTAAGTAAGACATCAAACTGTCCCTGTTTGCAGATGACATGATAGTGTACATAAAAAAAACCCTAATGAATCCACTCCAAAACTACTAGATCTAATATCTGAATTCAGTAAAGTTGTGGGATACAAAAGTAATACACAGAAATCTGTTGCATTCCTATACACTAACAATGAACTAGCAGAGAGAGATATGAGGAAAACAGTTCCATTCATAATTGCATCCAAAAGAATAAAATACCTAGGAATAAACCTAACCAAGGAAGTGAAAGACTTATACTCTGAAAACTACAAGACACTCATGAGAAAAATTAAAGAAGATACCAATAAATGGAAACACATCCTGTGCTCATGGATAGGAAGAATTAATATAGTCAAAATGGCCATCCTGCCTAAAGCAATCTACAGATTCAGTGCAATCCCTATCAAAATACCAACAGCATTCTTCAACGAACTGGAGCAAATAATTGTAAAATTCAAGTGGAACGACAAAAGACCCCGAATAGCCAAAGCAATCCTGAGAAGGAAGAATAAAGTGGGGGAATTATACTCCCTGACTTCAAGCTCTACTACAAAGCCACAGTAATCAAGACAATTTGGTACTGGCACAAGAACAGACCCATAGACCAATGGAACAGACTATAGAGCCCAGATATAAACCCAAGCATATGTAGTCAATTAATATATGATAACAGAGCCATGGATATACAATGGGGAAATGACAGCCTCTTCAACAGCTGGTGTTGGGAAAACTGGACAGCTGTATGTAATAGAATAAAACGATTATTGTCTAACCCATACACAAAGAAAACTCAAAATGGATCAAAGACCTGAATGTAAGTCATGAAACCATAAAACTCTTAGAAAAAAACATAGGCAAAAATCTCTTGGACATAACCATTAGCAACTTCTTCGTGAACATATCTTCCTGGGCTAGAGAAATCAAAGCAAAAATGAACAAGTGGGACTATGTCAAACTAAAAAACTTCTGTGCAGCAAAGGACACCATCAGTAGAACAAAAAGACATCCTACAGTATGGGAGAATATATTCATAAATGACATATCCAATAAAGGGTTTACATCCAAATTATATAAAGAGCTTATGCACCTCAACAAACAAAAAGCAAATAAGCTAATTAAAAAACGGGCAGAGGAACTGAACAGACACTTCTGCAAAGAAGAAATTCAGATGGCCAACAGGCACAGGAAAAGATGCTCCACATCGCTAATCATCAGAGAAATGCAAATTGAAACCACAATGAGATATCACCTCACACCAGTTAGGATGGCTAACATCCAAAAGACAAACAGCAACAAATGGTGGCTAGGATGTGGAGAAAGGGCAACCGTCCTACACTACTGGTGGGAATGTAAATTAGTTCAACCATTGTGGAAAGCAGTATGGAATACCTCAAAAAACTCAAAATAGAAATACCATTTGACCCAGGAATTCCACTCCTAGGAATTTACCCTAAGAATGCAGCAGCCCAGTTTGAGAAAGACATATGCACCCCTATGTTTATCACAGCACTATTTACAATAGCCAAGAAATGGAAGCAACCTAAGTGTCCATCAGTAGATGAATGGATAAAGAAGAGGTGGTACATATACACAATGGAATATTATTCAGCCATAAGAAGAAAACAAATCCTACCATTTGCAACAACATGGATGGAGCTAGAGGGTATTATGCTCAGTGAAATAAGCCAAGCCGAAAAAGACAAGTATCAAATGATTTCACTCATATGTGGAGTATAAGAACTGAGAAAAAAACTGAAGGAACAAAACAGCAGCAGACTCACAGAACCCAAGAATGGACTAATAGTTACCAAAGGGAAAGGGACTGGGGAAGATGAGTGGAAAGGGAGGGATAAGGGGCAAAAAGGGGTATTACGATTAGTAGATGTAATGTAGCTGGGGGGCGGGGAGAGGATATAAAGAGAAAGCAGTATGACACGGAGAAGACAAGTAGTGATTCTATAGCATCTTACTACACTGATGGACAGTGACTGTAATGGAGTATGTGGTGGGGACTTGATAATAGGGGGAGTGTAGTAACCATAATGTTGCTTATATAATTGTACATTAATAATACCGAAATAAAAAAATTAAAAAAAAAAGGCTAGGAACTTGCAGGAGAGGCACCAAGGACAGACAAGTAGGAAAACAGAGCTTGGTGGTAGTTTTATAATGCAAAAACTCTTCCCACCCCATGATTTTTTCTATAATCTAATACAAAAACAATCAGTGGATGTTTGGGGCATAGAGCCAAATTATGAGACACAGTGTTACTTACATGAAATGGCATAAGGAAAACATAAATGAATATATCTATAATAACAAAATAAAGTCATAAAAATAAGTTTGTAAAGAATTAAAATTTCAGAAAATAATAGAAGTTAACATTTTAAATGTTTACTATTTGTCAGTCACTGTTCTAAATCTTTTATATAGTGTGTGTAATCTCATTTAATAACAAAGATAATGAAACAAAAAATGCAGTAGACCTACTCCATCTGTGACCTTTGCTATTACCTTTTTTTTTTCAAACAAGGAAACTGAGGAACAAGAGGGTTAATTAACTTTTCCAAGATTACATAGGTAGTAAGAGATGAACCAAACTGCCTACATTTCTGAACTTCTAGGATCACATTATTCTTTTCTCAAAAAATTTCAGATCTCTCCAGTCCCAATTCTAAACCCTATCCCAACTACATTGCCTCCATTGCTAACAGATGTGAGTCTGAATTTCTTGGTCTAGCATTGAATAATTTCTGGTTTGTCCACAAACAACCTTTCTTGCCTGTTTCACTGTCTTCCATTCATCCCTTTGAGTACACCCTTTTCCCCTTCAGTGGGAAGATTGGAGAGACTACATCAAAGGGTTCCCTGTGTACTCTGCCTTCTGGTTGGAAGAGCTATGGCAGAAGATCAAAGGGACGTGGGAGTGTGAGGCCTGGGTATTTATTCTCTGATTCTTTCCTCTCAAAGCATTCAGCTCTACAGACTCATTCCTCCCAGATATGGTTAACTGCCCCTTATCCTTCTCCCATTGGGCTGGTGGAGTAGGAGGTCTGCTGCACTCATTCTATGGTTCCTGACATCCTGTCTGTGCCTTTGTAGTAAGTTCTTTTGCAAATAAATATCATTTATCCTAATTTGAGTGTGCCATCTGTTTTTTATTTGACCCCAGATGATAGATGCAGTGTTTACTCTTCTGTGATCTTGTGTGAGCCTTATATATAACCATGCTGGGTTACTTATTTTTGTAAAACATATCATGTAATGTTCCAGTTTATCTTAGGAACACCTTCCTTTATTTTTGGAACCTCCCACTCCATTTCACTGCAGCATTCAAACAGGCTTAGTTTCTTCAATTTTGGATATTCTAGGGGTTTATTTTGGATATTCTAGGGGTTTTCTAAGGAAGAAGGATTATGATCTGGCTATAGGTTACTCAAGAGAATTCTATGGTTCGTTTGTTGAAATGTTGTGTTAAGCAAAGTTAAGTGAGTTTTATTATTTAAGGATATCTCAAAGCTGTCCTAATATGCTGATTGCATTATAAATTTCTAAGACACATAATTTACCATGTGAAGATTACTTGACATTTTTTTCTTCTTGGAGGATCTATAGGGACTACTATTACACACACTTTGAGAAACGAAGTTATCCAACAGTGTATTTTAGTGTAAGAATATCAATCTGAGGCTAAGAATGAAAAGCATAAAGCCTTAAACAGACTTCAGCCTGGCCATAACTTCATGTGAGAAAAGCAAAAAAGGGTATATAAGTATATGGTTCATTTAAATGAACACTTAAAGAGAGTACCACATGGTAGAGAGTAGGGTATATATGTGAGAGTTCTTTGAGAAGTGTGATTTCACTGAGGCTTTGTAATTATACTATTCCATACTCATTCCCAGTTGTACAGAAAGACCTGCCAGGACCTTCAGGATAGCGTCTACCAAAAACAAACAAACAAACAAAAAAACTGAACAATGCACAATTCCCTCCATCAGTTTCAGTCAAACCAGGTTGTGTTGACAGTGAATACCTGTGCCCTTCTATAACTCTTAGATTCTGTTTCTCTGGGATTCTGAATGATATATTGTATGCCTTACATAGGATAGATATGTGGAATAAATACTTTAAATTAATAAGTATATTTAAAACCTCTGTGGTATGCTACTGATACTGGGCCAGAAGTTCTATATCCTCCTCATTCTGTACTGCAAAAATGGGTCCTTAGTTATAGTAACGAATTTTTTTTTTTTGCTTGCTTTTAGGTAGACTCTTAGTAACAAATTTAAGAATTGTCTGGCACTCTTTGGCATTACCCAGAGTCAATCTTTGTAAGTATCTTTGTTAAGTAACACCAAAGAAAAAATACTTTGTCAAGTGAACTTACACAGTGGCTTTTGATACCAAAAAGCTATTCCATGAAATTTGTGGGAGAGTTAAAATTGTTAAAAACTTAAGAAATCCTAAAAACCACAGACTGCATCATTATGCAAAAGAAATATTTTTCATTCTGTGCATTTTGTCTCTTGGACATAATATGAGATGGTGCTTTTACAGTGAATGATTTTTGTTTGTATTTTTTGCTTATCTTGAAACTTGCTATTACCTGTTTCAGGTTATCCCAAAGAAGAGAGATCTAAATTCTAATAAAAGTACAACCTTTCATTTTGTTAAATTTTGTTTCACTTATTTTTAAAGACTATTTTAGGTTATCCAGCTAGACTTTTTCTCTTGATGTAGTGGTGCTAAGATATGCAGTAGATAGTCCTGTATAGGCTTTAGAGAAGCAAACTTCCTTTTTCCCCATGTTATGGATGTGTTAGTTTGTTCAAAGAGGCAGAATTAACTTTCCTGTTCTTTAACTTATACAGATAAAGTTTGTAATTATTCCATAAAAATTTTAGTTATTTTTTTATATATATTTAATTTTTAAAACTATGAAAAATTCTGTACAGATTTTTTCCTCAGTTTATTGTATCATGTTCTTTAAATTCTTTGCTTTTGAATTTTAGCCATCGGTTACAACTGCATATTGAATATTACAACAAGGACTGCTAACTCTGTAAGTCTGAAAAATCTTACTGAAATGTACATAGAGAAGAAATATTGGATATTTGAGGTTGAGGTTTGTTTTCACTGTAAATGAGAAATTGCTCTTAAAAGCTGAACTATTAAATAAATTTGTCCTTACAGAAGTTACGAGGCCAAACTGAAGCTCTTTATATACTAACAAAATGTAACAGTACTCGTTTTGAGTTTATATTTACAAATTTGGTTCCTGGAAGTCCTAGACTCTTTACTTCTGTGATTGCAGTACACAGGTATGGCAATACTTTACATATTATTGAATATTTTTAAGTTAATTCTATGATATGAAAGTTTAGGTGATAAAGCTTGGAGGTGTGCTGTCTTCCTCCAAGCTCTGTTGCAAAATCCTGTATTTATATACGAATATTAGATATAGAGAACACATTGCATTAACTTCATAAATACTTTGAAGGTATTTATAAAACCCATGAGACTACTGAAGATTCATAAAAATTTCTACTGAAGATTCTGTTTAATTAGTCAAGGTAGTTACAGTGAAATAGAGAATTCTTTCAATGTAGATAACCAAGTTGGATAACTCCATTAATGAATTCAAAAAATTATTTTTCTAGCAGAAGGCATGTTTAAGTGTTTTCCCTAAAGAGTTTTTTCTTTTATATTTGCTAAATGTTTCTCTTTTCACTACCTTAGCTTTTATTTAACCAGCCCTAAGTATTATGATTTTTTTAAAAACTTGGCTAAGATGACAGGCAAAAAATATATACATACAAACTTATACACACACACATACACATAGATATATATAATACATTTATACCAAGGTTTTAATTTGCATTTTCCTTATTACTATAATGTTCAATTTTTTTTTTCATAGAAAGATCACAGGTTTTATAACCACAAAACTTCACTCCATCTAAGCAAATACCAGTGGAGCAATTTTGAGTTGCAGCCATACTACTGAACCAGCTGCATTATCACTATTTTTTTTTTGCTATTATTAATATACAATTACATGAGCAACATTATGGTTACTAGACTCCCCCTATTATCAAGTCCCCACCATATACCCCATTGCAGCCACTGTCCATCAGCGTAGAAGGATGTTATAATATCACTACTTGTATTCTCTGTGTTATACTGCCTTCCCCATATCCCCTCAGCCCACCCGCCCCACCCACTACATTATG
This sequence comes from Smutsia gigantea, assembly GCA_032199065.1. Classification (NCBI taxonomy): domain Eukaryota; kingdom Metazoa; phylum Chordata; class Mammalia; order Pholidota; family Manidae; genus Smutsia; species Smutsia gigantea. The sequence goes on from JAVSCE010010927.1 coordinate 22,533, forward strand.
TGTGCTAATTGTAATAGCCCTTTTCCCCCCTTATCCCTCCCTTCCCACCCATCTTCCCCAGTCCCTTTCCCTTTGGTAACTGTTAGTCCATTCTTGGGTTCTGTGCATATGTTGCTGTTGTGTTCCTTCAGTTTTTTTCTTTGTTCTTATACTCCACATGAGTGAAATCATTTGGTACTTGTCTTTCTCCGCCTGGCTTATTTCACTGAGCATAATACCCTCTAGCTCCATCCATGTTGTTGCAAATTGTAGGATTTGTTTTCTTATGGCTGAATAGTATTCCATTGTGTATATATACCACATCTTCTTTATCCATTCATCTACTGATGGACACTTAGGTTGCTTCCATTTCTTGGCTATTGTAAATAGTGCTGCGATAAACATAGGGGTGCATGTATCTTCTTCAAACTGGGCTGCTGCATTCTTAGGGTAAATTCCTAGGAGTGGAATTCCTGGGTCAAATGGTGTTTCTTTTTGAGGTTTTTGCGGAACCTCCATACTGCTTTCCACAATTGTACTAATTTACATTCCCACCAGCAGTGTAGGAGGGTTCCCCTTTTTCCACATCCTCGCCAACATTTGTTGTTTGTCTTTTGGATGGTGGCCATCCTAACTGATGTGGGGTGATATCTCATTGTGGTTTTAATTTTCATTTCTCTGATGACTAGTGATGTGGAGCATCTTTTCATGTGCCTGTTGGCCATCTGAATTTCTTCTTTGGAGAAGTGTCTGTTCAGCTCCTCTGCCCATTTTTTAATTGGCTTATTTGCTTTTTGTTTGTTGAGGTGTGTGAGCTCTTTATATAATTTCGATGTCAACCTCTTGTCGGATATGTCATTTATGAATGTATTGTCCCATACTGTAGGATGTCTTTTTGTTCTACTGATGGGTATCCCTTGCTGTACAGAAGCTTTTTAGTTTGATATAGTCCCATTCATTCATTTTTGCTTTTGTTTCCCTTGCTTGGGGAGACATGTTCATGAAGAAGTTGCTCATGTTTATATCCAAGAGATTTTTACCTATATTTTTTTCGAAGAGTTTTATGGTTTCATGACTTACATTCAGGTCTTTGATCCATTTTGAATTTACTTTTGTGTATGGGGTTAAACAGTAATCCAGTTTCATTCTCTTCCATGTAGTTGTCCACTTTTGCCAACACCAGCCGTTGAAGACGCTCTCATTTCCCCATTGTATATCCATGGCTCCTTTATCATATATTAATTGACTGTATATGTTTGGGTTAATGTCTGCACTCTCTATTCTTTTCCACTGGTCTGTGGGTCTGTTCTTGCGTCAGTACCAAATTGTCTTGATTACTGTGGCTTTGGAGTAGAGCTTGAAGTCAGGGAGCGTAATCCACCCTGCTTTATTCTTCCTTCTCCAGATTGCTTTGGCTATTCGGGGTCTTTTGTGGTTCCATATGGATTTTAGAACTATTTGCTCTAGTTCATTGAAGAAGGCTATTGGTAATTTGATAGGGATTGCATTGAATCTGTGGATTGCTTTAGGCACGACGGCCATTTTGACAATAGTAATTCTTCCTAGCCAAGAGCATGGGATGAATTTCCATTTATTAGTGTCCTCTTTAATGTCTCTTAAGAGTGTCTTGTAGTTTTCAGGATATAGGTCATTCACTTCCTTGGTTAGGTTTATTCCTAGGAATTTTATTCTTTTGGATGCAATTGTGAATGGAATTGTTTTCCTGATTTCTCGTTCTGCTAGTTCATCGTTAGTGTATTGGAATGCAACAGATTTCTGTGTATTCATTTTGTATCCCACAACTTTGCTGAATTCCGATATTAGATCTAATAGTTTTGGAGTAGATTCTTTAGGGTTTTTTATATACATTATCATGTCATCTGCAAACAAGGACAGTTTGAGTTCTTCCTTGCCGATCTGGATGCCTTTTATTTCTTTGTGTTGTCTGATTGCCATGGCTAGGACCTACAGAACTATGTTGAATAAAAGTGGGGAGAGTGGGCATCCTTATCTTGTTCCTCATCTTAAAGGAAAAGCTTTCAGCTTCTCGCTGTTAAGAATGAGCTTGGCTGTGGGTTTGTCATATATGGCCTTTCTTATGTTGAAGTACTTGCCCTCTCTACCCATTTTGTTGAGAGTTTTTATCATGAATGGATGTTGAATTTTGTCGAATGCTTTTTTGGCATCTATGGAGATGATCATGTGGTTTTTGTCCTTCTTTTTGTTGATGTAGTGGGTGATGTTGATGGATTTTCAAATATTGTACCATCCTTGCATCCCTGGAATGAATCCCACTTGATCATGATGAATGATCTTGTTGATGTATTTTTGAATTCGGGTGCTAATATTTTGTTGAGTATTTTTGCATTATGTTCATCAGGGATATTGGTCTGTAATTTTCTTTTGTTGTGGTGTCTTTGCCAGGTTTCGGTATTAGAATGATGTTGGCCTCGTAGAATGAGTTTGGGAGTATTCCCTCCTCTTCTACTTTTTGGAAAACTTTAATGAGGATGGATATTAGGTCTTCAGTAAATGTTTGATAAAATTCAGCAGTGAAATCTTCTGGTCAGGCGTTTTGTTCTTAGGTAGTTTTTTTGATTACCAATTCAATTTCTTTGCTGGTAATTGGTCTGTTCAGATTTTCTGTTTCTTCCTGGGTCAGCCTTGGAAGGTTATATTTTTCTAGAAAGTTGCCCATTTCTTTTAGGTTATCCAGTTTGTTAGCATATAATTTTTCATAGTATTTTCTCCTAATTCTTTGTATTTCTGTGGTATCTGTAGTGATTTTTCCGTTCTCATTTCCTATTCTGTTTATGTATGTAGACTCTCTTTTTTTCTTGATAAGTCTGACTAGGGGTTTATCTATTTTGTTTATTTTCTCAAACAACCAGCTCCTACTTTCATTGATTCTATTACTTTATTCTTCTCCGTTTTATTTATTTCTGCTTTAATCTTTATTATGTCCTTCCCTCTATTGACTTTGAGCCTCATTTGTTCTTCCTTTACTAGTTTCATTAATTGTGAATTTAGACTGTTCATTTGGGATTGTTCTTCTTTCCTGAGGTAGGCTTGTATTGCCATATATTTCCCTCTTAGCATGGCCTTTGCTGCGTCCCAAATTTTGCGGTGTTGAATTATTGCTGTCATTTGTCACCATATATTGCTTGATCTCTGTTTTTATTTGGTCATTGATCCATTGATTATTTAGGAGCATGTTATTAAGCCTCCATGTGTTTGTGGGCTTTTTCATTTTCTTTGTGTAATTTATTTCTCGTTTCATACCTTTGTGATCTGAGAAGCTGGTTGGTACAATTTCAGTCTTTTTGAATTTACTGAGGTTCTTTTTGTGGCCTAGTATATGATCTATTCTTGAAAATATTCCATGTGCACTTGAGAAGAATGTGGATCCTGTTGCTTTTGGATGGAGTGTTCTGTAGATGTCCATTAGTTCCATCTGTTCTAATATGTTGTTGAGTGCCTCTGTCTCTTTACTTATTTTCTGTCTGGTTGATCTGTCCTTTGGGGTGAGTGGTGTGTTGAAGTCTCCTAGAATGAATGCATTGCATTCTATTTCCCCCTTTAATTCTGTTATTATTTGTTTCACATATGTAGGTGATCCTATGTTGGGTGCATAGATATTTATAATGGTTATATCCTCTTATTGGACTGACCCTTTTGTCATTATGTAATGTCCTTCCTTGTCTCTTGTGACTTTCTTTGTTTTGAAGTCTATTTTGTCTGATACAAGTACTGCAACTCCTGCTTTTTCTCACTATTAGTTGCATAAAATATCTTTTTCCATCCCTTCACTTTCAGTCTGTGTATGTCTTTGGGTTTGAAGTGAGTGTCTTGTAGGCAGCATATAGATGGGTCTTGTTTTTTTATACATTCCATAACTCTATGTCTTTTGATTGGTGCATTTACACCATTTACATTTAGGGTGATTATCAACAGGTATGTACTTATTGCCTTTGCAGGCTTAAATTTGTGGTTACCAAAGTTCAAGGGCAATTCCCTTACTCTCTAACAGTCTAATTTAACTTATTTTGTATACTATTACAAACTTAACCTAAAGGTTCTTTTCTTATTTTCCTCCTTTTTCTTCTTCTTCCATTCTTTGTATGTTATGAATCATATTCTTTATTCTTTGTGTTCCCTCGAATGATATCTGTTTAGCCTTAGGAATACTTCCATCTATAGGAGACCCTCCAAAATGCCCTGTACCGGTTGTTTGTGGGAGGTAAATTCTCTCAGCTTTTGCTTATCTGAAAATTGTTTAATCCCTCCTTCAAATTTAAATGATAACCTTGCCAGGTAGAGTATTCTTGGTTCAAGCCCTTCTGTTTCATTGCATTAAATATATTATGCCACTCCCTTCTGACCTGTAAGGTTTCTGTTGAGAAGTCTGATGACAGCCTGATGGCTTTTCATTTGTATATGATCTTTTTTCTCTCTCTAGCTGCTTTTAAAAGTCTGTCTTTATCCTCGATCTTTGCCATTTTAATTATTATATGTCTTGATGTTGTCTTCCTTGGGTCCCTTGTGTTGGGAGATCTGTGCACCTCCATGGCCTGAGAGACTATCTCCTCCCCCAGATTGGGGAAATTTTCTGCAATTACCTCCTCAAAGACACTTTCTCTCCCTTTTTCTCTCTTCTTCTTCTGGAACCCCTATAATTGTTCCGTTTGGATAGGTCACAGAGTTCTCTCAATATTCTTTCATTCTTAGAGATCCTTTTTTCTTTCTGTGCCTCAGCTTCGTTGTATTCCTCTTCTCTAATTTCTATTCCATTTACCGTCTCTTCTACTACATCTAATCAGCTTTTAAATCCCTCCATTTTATGTTGCATTTCAGATATGGTATTTCTTAATGATTGAATGTCCATCTTAAATTCGTTCCTGAGGTCTTGAATATTTTTCTGTACCTCCAAGAGCATGTTTATAATTCATATTTTGAACTCTCTTTCTGGAAAATTTGTGAGTTCAGATTCATTTGACCCTTTTTCAGAGGTTTGTGAGATTTTGGTTTGAACCATGTTCTTTTGACATTTCATATTTCTGTGTGGTGCCCACTAGTGTGCAGAAACTCCAGCCTCTGGAGCTGCTCAGCCCCTAGAGTGAGGTTAGGGGGACGTAGGGGAGTAGAGCTGGTGCCTGGGGGGAGGAAAGATCTGTTTCCTGCTTCCCGTCCGCGGTGCCTGTCTCCAGTGTCAGAGGCAGTAGGCCAAGCACACACGGGTAATCTATGCTTTTCATCTCTAGCTGTTGTAGACGGGGCCTCCCTCTGGCTGGCCTGATGCATGTGCAGCGACTGCGGTTTTGCGAGCAAGTGCCTGCAGGCCAGTAGAAATGTTCGGCAGGCTGTGTGTCAACAGTGGGGGGCCCCAGAGCTGAGTAGGCAACCAGCGGATGGAGCACCTGAAGCTCCTCAAAGTTCCCAGCCAGCTGGGCAGAGCGCGTCCAGGCAACATTGTCCAGCTCTCCCTTCTTCCGCACAGCAAGCTCCGTGCAAACCCCACCCCTTCAGCAGCCCTCTCGCTGCTAGGAAGCCTCTCAGACTGCCTGCCTTTCCTCCGACACAGAGCAGCCAGATGTGGATCCCCTCCTACACAAATGGCTGGAATGTCAATTTCGCAAGCACTCCGCCTGTCCTAGCTCCCCAGAGCACCACACAATATAGGATTCTGCTCACAAAGAAGATGTCCAGGGCTAGGTGTCCAGCAGTCCCAGGCTTTCACCCCCTCCTGCGCTCTGTTTCTCTTCCTCCTGCTGGTGAGCTGGGGTCGGGGAAGGGCTTGGGTCCCGCCAGATTAAGGCTTTTGTACGTTACCCTATTTCTTGAGGTCTGCTCTGTGCGTGAGGTCTGTATGCAGTCTGGTTCAGCCCTCTTGTTGCTGTCTGAAGGTTAGTTGTATTAATTAACTATGTCCTTGTACTGTTTGTGGTTTTGGGAGGAGCTCTCCATCTCACCTCTCACCCCACCATCTTGAATCTTCCCTAGTTTGTTATTTGACATTGGTTGAATTTTGTTGATGATTTTTTAATCTACATATAATGGTTTAATTTTTTTTGAGTTACAATTCACATAACATAAAATGGTAAATTTTAAAGTTTACAGTTTAGTATATTCACAAGGTTGTGCCACTGTCACCAATACCCAATTCCAGAATATTTCCATAATCCCAAAAGGAAGCCCTTATAGCAGTCACACCTCACCCATTCCTTCCTCCTCATAGCCTGTGACACCACTGATTTACCTACAGTCTCTATGAATTTGCCTATTGATATTTCATATAAATGGAGTAATACAATATAGTGGCCTTCTATTTCTGACTTATTTTAATTATGTAATGTTTTCGAGGTCCTTCCATGTTGCAACATGTATCAATACTTCATTCCTTTTTATAGCTGAATAATATTTCATTGTGTATGGACACGTATTTTGTTTATCCTCTCATCAGTTTATAGACATTTTGGTTGATTGCACTTTCTGGTTATTATGAATAATGCTGCCATGAGCATTTATATACAAATTTTTGTCTAAGACATATTTTTCAGTTCTTTTGGTCATATACCTAAACCTTAACTCTTTATTTACTTTCCTGATAAAAGTAATAGGAAATGGGGTATAAGAAAGCATGGAAGCTGCTTTTCTTTAGTAATATAAAAATGTTATAAATGTTCCAGCAAAATAATATACAGTATAAATAGTTCACCACTTTTTCCTCTGGTTAAATATTGATGATTACAGCACTAAAGGAAATTAAGATTTATAGGCAAATACTTGAATCCTGCTCTTTCACAATTTATATATTAGAAGGTTAATTAAAGTAAATATCAAAAGTTTAACAATGAATATTATGATTCATATAAATGACTTCTGAAGTTATTCAGCCTAAGAAAACCCTTTGGTTTTATTAAATGAGTAATGCATTAGCCTTTATTTTTGTAAAGTAAAATTAGAAGTAACCAAAAGCTATAGTAAAACTAATCAAAACTAATAATAAATACATAATTTTCATCTGTATTTATCAACAGGGGGACCTGAAGAGAAAGAAAACAAAGCTACAGGGATTTTTTTTTGGTATCATTAATATACAATTACATGAGCAACAGTGTGGTTACTTGATTTCCACTGTTATCAAGTTCCCACCACATACCCCATTACAGTCACTGTCCATCAGCTTAGTAAGATGCTATAGAATCACTACTTGTTTTCTCTGTGTTATATTGCCATCCCCATGCCCCCCTCCGCTACATTATGTGTGCTAATCGTGATGGCCCTTATGCCCCTTCTCCCTCCTTTCCCACCCATCCTCCCCAGTCCCTTTCCCTTTGGCAACTGTTAGTCCATTCATGGGTTCTGTGAGTCTGCTGCTGTTTTGTTCCTTCAGTTTTTGCTTTGTTCTTAATGCTCCACAGATGAGTGAAATCATTTGGTACTTGTCTTTCTCCGCCTGGCTTATTTCACTGAGCATAATACCCTCTAGCCCTATCGATGTTGTTGCAAATGGTAGGATTTGTTTTCTTCTTATGGCTGAATAATACTCCATTGTGTATATGTACCACATCTTCTTTATCCATTCATCTACTGATGGACACTTAGGCTGCTTCCATTTCTTGGCTATTGTAAATAGTGCTGCGATAAACATAGGGGTCCATATGTCTTTTTGAGACTGGGAAATGGCATTCTTAAGGTAAATTCCTAGGAGTGGAATTCCTGGGTCAAATCTATTTTTAGTTTTTTGAGGAACCTCCATACTGCTTTCCACAATGGTTGAACTAGTTACATTCCCACCAGCAGTGTAGGAGGGTTCGCCTTTCTTCGCATCCTCACCAGCATTTGTTGTTCCTATTCTTTTCTATGTTGGCCATTCTAACTGGCATGAGGTGATACCTCATTGTGGTTTTAATTTGCATTTCCCTGATAATTTGTGATGTGGAAAAGCTATAGGGATTTTACACACACACAGAGATACCCTTGTCCTGGGGTCCTCTTTGGAGTTGGTACAGATTCATTTTCTATACAGAGGTAGATATAGCATAATGTTTTCAGTTTGCAGCAAGAAAAACAATTGGACCCCTGTTGACGTCAAACGAATAATGGTGCCTTTACTAAAAGAAATAAATGAAAGGAAGCATTTTGATAGAGTAATTTCTATGTCTGTTATACACAAGCAGTGTTTCCTCTCATTTGTGCTGAATGATATATGTTGCCTTAGAAATTAAACATCAAAAAATGGGCTACTGAAATAATATGTGTAAATACTACACATAAATGACAAAGTTGACAAAAGACTGTAATCACCAAAACATATTGAAAAGAAAATTAATTTACTGTAATAACTTTTAAGTGATGTACATAAGTACTGATAACTATATTTTAGTAGATAAATAAGTATAACCTGAGAGAACCACATTTTCAGTTTGGGTTAATCTTTTGTTTATACTTTTTCACAGAGCCTATGAAACTTCTAAAATGTATCGTGATTTTAAATTGAGAAGTGCAGTAATTCAAAATAAGCAACTAAGATTATTACCCCAAGAACATGTCTATGATAAAATCAATGGAGTATGGAATTTATCCAGTGATCAGGTATTGTACAAAGAACTAATGACCTTTTGGGGCAGTGCTTTGGTAATCATTTTGTATATTCATTTAATTCTGTTGAAATTAGCATTATAGCTCTTTATGTAAAATAATACTCTGATTTTCATATTTTTATGATTTTGTGTCTTTTTAGCAACATTTTTTCTACATAGAATTTGGAGCTTGAATGGACCTTAAAGATAATTTAATTCAGTCTCTCTTCCATTAGATGAAAATCTCAGGACCCAAGGAAGTTACCTCAGACATCCAGTTCATCCCAGAGCTATGCTTTTCCCTGTATACCACGCTACACTCCACATCTTAATAACTTATGCTGATGGAGGAGAGCTATGGTGGACAGTCACCTAGGCTTTTTAATCTGGTCTTTATGGAATTAAATATATAACCTATTTGGTGACTCCTACATCCATTATTGTAACTTTTCATTTGCTTTTGAAATTATGGCCTTTTAAACATATAAGCAACTAATAACTGAACTGAGTCACATCAATTTCTAGAGAAAAATTTGTCTCTTACTAAGAGTGGTTTCCAGCTTTTGAGTGTGTTACAACCTAGAGTTGACTGATAACCACTGTGTTAAGGCTATAGCATGTGAATGAAGAGCTTTTTGCTAAACATGGATTCATATACTTAAATTGTAAATAAACTTTGCTCATTTGACAAGTTGTAGTTTTAAACTGTGATAAAGATTTTATACGCTATAGACAGCTCCCCATCTGAATAACTCTTCAACAGGAATCAACAAACTTTTTTCTGTAAAAGGCCAGATGGTAAATATTTTAGGCATTGTAGGCCATGCAATTACTGTCATAATTTCTCAGTCCTGCCATTGCTAGTATGAAACCAGCCATAGACAATAAGTAAACAAGTGAGCCACGACTGTGTTTCAATAAAACTTTATTACAGACACTGAAATTTGGATTTCAACATTATTCATGTGTCATGAAATATTATTTTGACCTTTCTCCAACCATTTGAAAATCTAAAAATCATTCTTACGTTGTAGGCCATATAAAGTAAGGCAGCAGGCCAGATTTGGCCCACAGACCGTTGTTCACTAACCCGTTATAGATCATGGCTTAGATGTCACTTTCTGAAAGCTTCCTTCTGCGTGCTCCTTATGCAACCTATACCTAATTACCACTCCAGATTATTATTACCCTAAAAAACAGAGCTTGTCCCTGCCCCTACATTAGATTGTAGGCCTTATGGCAGTAGGGGTGAAGTTATTTTGTTCATAGTTAGAGCCTTACCAGCTAGCACAACACTTGGCATTTTAAATGAAGTAATCAAAATGTTCCAGGATTATCAGAAATAGCATTTTATTGAAAATAGGGGTTATTATCAACCTAATTCATGTTTGTTGAAAAATAATAAAGCAAAAAAATATGCCCATTATTTTAAAAAGTCTTTTGGAGTTCTGCAAATTTTTTTCTAAAAAAGGGGGAAACAATGACATAAAGAATTATTGCTTATGAAGTTAGACTTGGTAACATTTAATGGGACTTGGGCCAGGAATAATGGGGGCTAAAATTTTTTGTATAACAATATCTTGCAAGATGGGAGTAGAGGAGGGAAGTATATATACTTGTATGTATGTTTATTAATTTAATCATAATTTGAAATAGTCATTTCTGATGCTTCAAACCTGCTATCCCAGAAGAGGGATTTCTAAGTTTGGAGTTTTTGATTTAATGTTTTATGGCCAACCTCAAAGCATAAAATAAAGAAAATTCCACCAGGTGAATATGGTCGGGAGGAGGTGGAAGTAGAGCTAGAAAATGATAGATAAATGGTAGAGGCAGATAATTTTAGTACCATGTTAATTAGGCGTTAAAAAAATTTTAAGACCACTTAGCTATCATACTGGGATAATTTTGAGTAGATGTCCAGGGGCCATGTAACTGGAAAACAGTTTTGATTTATAGTCAGTGTTAAAGAACCATAAAATACTCTGGATTGATAGGGATTATCACATGTGTCTTGTTCTATCTCTTACTGCAACTCGTTTGCCTCAACTTACTTATCTCAGGTTTTGAACAGTGGTCACAATAAGATCTAACACTTGTAGAATATTTACTATCCACTGGACACTGATAAGGGCTTTATTTACATGGGTTATTTTATCATATCTCCATTTTATAGTTGATACAATGCACGAAGAAGAAATTTGCCACCGGTCAGACAACTGTTAAGTGCTGACAGTGTAATGATTAGAGTAACTCCAGAGTGTAGGCTCTTAGTTGTCCGGTTGTACTGCCATCCGATGAATGATGAAGTCATTCATTCTCTATACTAATTCTGCTCTTCTCTGCTGCTGTGATGATCAGAATTATTCTGGTGTTTAGAAAATAAAGAGTAAGTATGCAAACAAATGATTGTTGATGTATCTCTCGTTCTATTTTAAAGGGAAATTTAGGAAGTTTTTTTATTACCAATGTGAGAATTGTGTGGCATGCAAATATGAATGGCAGCTTTAACGTCAGTATACCATATCTACAAATTGTAAGTGTGTGCATTTTAATGACCTTATTTTAATGTAGAATAAATAATTTCTGTTCAGTAGTTAATAGGACTTCAGGGATTAGATGAATTCTCTCTCCCTTTTTATGTGGCAGCAGTTTAGCAGTTTAGCTGAGAGCAAACTTCTAAAATGTTGATAATTTACTATTTCAACGTAGAAAAGACCCAATGTATTTACATTCAAGGAAAACAGCACCATTATTAGCTTACTATTAGGAGAGAAATTTATTGGATTGTAAAATTTTAAATGGTTAGCATACAGATTAAGGTGTCTCTTTCTGAGATTCCATTCAAAGGGCTCTAGCTACTAAATTTTCCATAATCTTTCCAAGAGGCAGGTATATAGTGGTTCCTCTAAGGGTCTTGGCACGCACTGACCCATACACTTTGTTTTATGTTCAGATACAACATGTAATAGAAACTGAATTCATACTACAAATTTAGTGAAAGGAATCAAGATGGTTCTTAGTGATAGTAGTTTTAGTTTAAATTCAGTTAAAACTGTTAATCGAGAATAAGAACTAACTACATCTGATACCGTTTGTTTTAAGAGTAGATAAAGGTAGTTCTTTTTACTCCATTCCTGCTGCTGTAAGTATGTGATTCCACGAAACAAATGGTAAACTCCAATAAACTGAAAATTTTCATTTTATGTAAAGAAACTACTTATATATTTGAAACCAATGTAAGATTGTATATCAACTATACTTCAATAAAAAGAAACTATATGACTCTAGTGCAAATTAGACTGAATATAAAAATAATGAAAATTTTATAAAGGTTTTCTTTACAGAAAAATTCTTTAAAAATCTTATATTAATCATTAATCACCCTTACTACAGGATATAAGTAGTCTTCAGACTAAACCGTTTCATTAATAAATACTGAGTAGATACAATGTATGTGATATTTAGAAAATATCATTTTTTAAAATGTCTATCTTTTGCTAAGTTGTTTGATTTCTGAGTTACTTTAAAATATCTGATCATTCTTTTGCCAAATATTGATCACCTACTGTGTGCTACGTGCTAGAGATAAAATCATGATAATCATGAATCAGTACATAGTTCCTGGCATCAAGGAGCTTTCAGTCTGCTGGAGAAAAGCAACACATCAAACTGAAAATCATGGAATTTGATAGGAAGAAAATTATTTTTGGTCATCTAGAGAAATATAAGGACTTATAATCATGGCTGGGAGGGTGTGACAGAGTCTGCATACACAATAAATTGATATTTGTATTGTTCGTTGCTGTTTTTTATTGCATTTACATGTGTTAATTGCTTGCCTGACCTAATTTCTATTATACTGAATAATTACTGAGCAGTAAACAACCTTGTGCTTTCTGTTTTTCAAATAGGATAATTTTTGTTATTTAAGAATACAGTTGCCAAATAGAGCCTTTGGAATGAATTCAGCCTGGCTAAAAGAATTTTCAATCTGATGTCATCACAGTCTGTCCCTGTGGCAGTCATACTCATGCAACTTTTAAAAATGAACCCTGCCTTTAGGAGCCACAAAAGACTGGCTCTCCATAACTAAAAGACTGTAGGCCTTTGGTTTAAAATATTAGATAAGTTGTGGACTCCCTGAAAGTGGGGGATATTTGAGCCAGAGAATTTTGTGCATACTTCAGAGATGAATTCTTTGTATTGCCTTACAAGTTTGCTCCTCATTTCCACTACAAAAATTGTCATTTACTTGATCTCTGTGGGAGTGTAATGAAGAAAAGAAGAATTCTGTTCTTTAATAGTTACTGTATAGAAGTTGAGAACATGTGTTAAAGAGTTGCTACTCAGACAATAAAAACATACTTTTTTTTTCATTTTATCTAGCGTTCAATAAAGATTAGAGATTCAAAATTTGGTCTAGCTCTTGTCATTGAAAGCTCCCAGCAGGTAAGATAGTTTACATTTTATTAATCTTTAATACATTTGTAAAATTGTGTGTTTATATTTTTAGTTTTATTTATATAGTAACAGTCTACATTCATAAAGAATATTAGCTGTAACAAGTTATATGAAGAGCTTGAAGTCATATAGTAATTGTCCCCATAGGAAGAATCCTACTTATGTTTCTTTGTTGGACAGATATAATCATTATTATCATGATTATAATTTTTAAGAGTCAAGTCACTGTATTTTTTATGTATTTTCTCAGTCTTTACACAATCCTATGATACAGTTACTATTTTTTCCCCATTTTACAGTCAAGGAAACTGAGGGCAGAGAAGTTAGGAACCTTGCCCATGGTTTGACTATTAGTCAGAGGTGGGGCTAGAGTTTGATTCCAGATCTGACTGATTCACAACATTGTTTTTGAGAAATACAGATATCTGCAGATACACACACACACCCTATTTGAGATTGTGTATTCTCATATGCAGATTATACTGTATCTAATTATAAACTGCTATGCTTCATTGTGTCAGGTTTCTACAGATATAGATTTAAATAAAACATTTACTTATTTATAAAGTCACTTCTTTTCTAAATTCTAAATTTGAACATGACTATCTGTTCACTCCTTTACCCTGACCTGTAGATTAGTAGCTTCCATTTATTGCATGCTTACTATGTTCCAGAAACTGTACCAAATGTCATATATATGTTATTTTATTTAATATAACAACTTTATAAGCATGTTACAGTTAGAAAATTGAGGCTTGGAAAGATTAAGGAAAGTATGTTTCCCAGCATCATACAGCTAGTTAAGTTTGTTGTAAAACCAGAATTTGAACCTAAAAGTATATGCTCTCACCTAGTACAGTATGCTACTTCATATTTTTAACACTCTTCCTCAACAGCCTCACAGTCAAGTTTCTTTGTCAAGTCTTCAAGGAGATAGCCTCAGATAGGCATTCCTTGTCTTCTTTTTTTAATATAGGGTCTATTCCTTTTCAAGGTGTAGCCCAGGAAAAACTTAGCTCCCTTTGACCTTCACAATCTCCAGTGTATTTTTTTAATATTGAAACAATCAGCTTTGATCTTTACACATGAAATGATATGATATCTGGATATGCTTCAAAATAATCTTGAGTGGGTGAGGGAAGGAGATTTGGGGGAGGGAAAGGTTACAGATGGAACAGAGTTGGCCATGAGTTGTTACTTGTTGAAGCTAGATGATGACTACATGGATACTGATTATACTTCCCTATTTTTGTGTATGCTTGGCATTTTTCATAGTGAAATATTAAATTTTAAAAATTAGCTTATTTATTGTCCTCTGGAATAAGGACATTAGAGCAATAGTTTATCGAGTACTGGAAATACCATTCTTTAGGCTTGTGTTTTGTTTTTTCATTATTTTTTCTTGCAGAGTGGAGGGTATGTCCTTGGCTTTAAAATAGATCCTGTGGAAAAACTACAAGAATCAGTTAAGGAAATCAATTCACTTCACAAAGTCTATTCTACCAGTCCTATATTTGGAGTGGATTACAAGATGGAAGAAAAGGTAATTTGTTCTGTATGTGAAATATAGTTTGCTGAATTACTTTTATATAATCTATAAATATTCAGATATAAACACTTTTACATTATGTTTTAAATTTCAATTATGTTTAAAATTATGAATATACAGACTGCTTAGTGGGCATGACCCCTAGGCCATCACTAACTTGTGCCTACCTCCTGTCTTCTCCCTGGCTGCCTTATCCATTCCTGCCCTTCTAGGTGAGCAGCCTATCCAGGGAAGTCTCCATGTGCAAGGCTCCTCTGATGTAGACAAATTCAAGTTTCTTCATTCTGTCACCTTCATTTTTATTCTACTTCAGCCTCCCATTAGCATTTAGACATATAGGCCTCATGGACACCATTCTCTTGCCCCAATGCCTCGCTATATAGCAACTCCAGGAGTCTGCTCCATCAGTATGGCCTATGCCCATTCCTATTCGTCAATATTTCTGCCCTGCCAGCTATGAAATATCTTTAAGCTCACAACCACATGTCTGCCCTTTGCCTTCTTCATGTTCTGGTTTCTGCTCCAGTTTGTGCTCTCCAGTTACACCATCTCTCTTTTGGCTTTTCAGCCTCTCCAGTTGGGACCCTTGTCATCTGTCTGTCCCTGGTGTCTTCACCAGCCACTGCACTCAGGCAGCCTCACCATGCTCTGTCAGTGGCACCCTTGCTGTCCCTGGTGCCCTCGCTGACCCCTCTTAACTGTGGCTCCCTTACTGTCTGTTCTGCTGGTGTCCCTCCTGTGCACGCAATGCGGGTGCCCTTGCTGTCCATCTTTTCAGCAGTGTCGCTGCCGGTACTCAGCATGCTCTTGGACCACAGCCTGTGACCTGACAAGATCAGGAACAGAGCTGAGCAGTTAAGTACAGATTCACACACTCTGGCTTCACCAAGCTCTGTCACCTGGTAGTGCTCCTTACACTTAGTTTTTTTATCTCCCTGTCAGATGCCTTTACCCTTCCATCGGAAACTTCTCTCTGGGTTGCTGTCATGCATGCATTCTATGTATTTCATCTCCTTAACTATCTTTTCTGTTTTCTTCCCAACCTGCATTTCTTTCAACATTCTCCCTCTCACTCTACTTTCTTCTTATATTCCTCAGTAATATCACCCTTCCTTCAGTTTTTTCAACTAGTACTTCTGTAAATCTTTCTTTCTGATCGTGACACACTTTTTCGGCTTAATCATGGTTCCAAATACTCTTGAATATCTTCACATAGGTGAATATTCCAAATAACCTAAGTTGAATTTCTCATTTAGTGGTTTATCTTAATAATTTAATTAAGTAAATAATGATCCAAATCAGTAAGGTACACTAGAACATAGTTAAGCATTTGAACTTGGCACACATTTTTCTTAGAAGTACCATCCTGCTGATTTATCTGTTTATTATTTTATTTTTAGCATTATCAAAGTCATCTGCGCCCAAAATCTTGGAGTTTTCCTTTTCTATTTTTCTGATTATCCAGTGTCACACATTCAGTCAATCATACCAGTCTCTCCTCCCTGTTCCTATCCTTTCTTTTCACTCAGGGTGCAGTTACTGCCATTGCTTTGCCTGCAGAATGATGCTGTAGAACGAGCATGGTCCTTGGAACCTGACAAACCTGACTTCATTTATTAGTGACCCTAGGAAAATTTGAGCTGCAGTTTTCTCATCACAAAATGAAAATAATCTCTCTCACAAAGTTATTAATCATTCTGTAAAATGCCTGGTATGTTAGTTCTCCTCTTTTCCCCTTTGGCCCCAGTACAGAATAGCCAGCCATATCAGCTCACTCTTGTCACCTGTGAGTCCCTACCGCAGGCTACCCCTGACTAGCCATCTAAAGCAGCAGCCACCAAAGTTGTTTTGTCCCTCGCTTGCGTGCTTGCTTTACTTTTGGTAACACTAATCAGTCTCCCCTACTGTAAATCATCTCTGTGAAGTCAGGAATTTTTGTCTGTTTTGACCACTGTATCTCCAGCAATCTAAACTAGCACATAATAGGCTCTTAGTGAATATTCATAGCTGTTGGATGACTGTGTTGAACACCCATTGTTTGCCATTCACTGCTCTAGAACTTTATATGCATCATCTCATTTAATCCTACCAAAAATACTGTGAAGTGTATCATTATTATGTTATGCTTATCTCACAGTTGAGACTGAGGGTCAGATAGGTTAAATTATTTGTACACAGTCATACAGCTCTGAACATGACTGAAACACTGAGGCTATTCTCAGATTAGGGGCTCAGGTCAATATTGTCAAACAATATCCTTCTGTCCTCAGTAATCCCTCACCAGAAATAAAGTTGGGCTGGAATTAAGGAATTTCAGTAGAAGCCAGTCTGCATTTTCTACAGTGTCTGATTGTGCGGACTGTGCACTGCCTAATGCTAGAGAACCTCGTTCACACAGACTTTAATGTGACTGATGCTCCCTGAGGTGGTTCTGCACAGTACCCCTGCTAGTTTTCTCACCTTTGCTGATGGCTGATCTCCTCTGCCAGAAATACTCTTTCCCCTAATTCTACCGATGAAAATCATCCTCATCCTAAAAGGCCTAGTTCACACGCCAGCCTTTTCTTCATGAAAGTTTCTGGGATTTGCAAACCAGAAGTTGTTCTGTCTCCAACTCTTTTACTATAATAGATACAATAGATACTACATTTGGTGCAGCTACTATGCATTGTTGAACCATTTGATATTATTAATATTGGACCTTTTTTTACTAACAAAAATGGCAATTTCAGATGGCTTAACCCAACAGTTATTTGTAATTGTGCTTTATCCTTTGCTCTCCTCCCACTAGATCACAGACTTTTTGTGGGTAGGGCCAAGGATTCTAAACCCTTGATAGTACTAGCAAAGTGCCTAATACACCAGATACTCAAATGTTTGGGGAAAAAAAATGAATTAATAAATTAATCAGCCTATATTTTATTCTGCTTTACCTCTAGAATATTCCATACAAATCTCAGTTCTTTTCACAAATTCTATTTAATGAACTATTTTGAGGAAAATTCAGACTTTGCTATTATACAAAACTTTAGGTTTTTAACTATGTAAAGAAAATCAGATAAAGTCCAGTGAGAGGTTTTCTTTAAGGATACCTCTAAGTGTCATACGAAGTATCTGTAAATTTGTCATTTTAATCCTTTTGATGATACTGACTTCAGATTTAAAAGCTTAGGTTTAACTGACTCATTACTCAAGTTAGTTTTAGTGGAATGTAAATAAGCAGTGATATTTTATAAGACTTGAGTAGTTTGTGATTGTGTTATCCTTTTGCAAGTATTTACAGTTCTCACAGCATATTTTACTAAAATTATTCATTCGATGAATATTATTATCTCTGATGCATTTTAACATCTACTGATTTTCAGCCACAGCCCCTTGAAGCTTTGACAGTTGAACAAATTCAAGATGATGTAGAAATAGATTCTGATGATCAGACGGATGCCTTTGTGGTGAGCATCACAAAGAAGAGCTACTAAATTTCTTGTGATTGTTTTCTTATCTCAGTCATGGTGAATTAAATATTTGGTTAGTTAGTGATGAACCATAGAATTTGAATCATTTGAGAGTATCTTAAACAGGATTGGAGAGTAATTTTTTTTTTAAGTTAGGGATTTTTTTATGTGTGTGAAAATACTTTTGAATCACCAAACTGGGAAAGAATTTGAGAACACACTTATTAAGAGGATTTCAGGTCTGTGAAAAGTTTTTTCATATCATAGAATAATAGGGCATGTTAAATATAGTTAATTAAATTAATATAAAATCTATACTTCCCAAAATTAATCTGTATGAGATGGACTTCCCTTCAATTTATAGATATATTATCTTTAAAAAGGTATTTGAATAAACTTTACTGTTTCCAAATTTACATTAATAGCCACAATAATAATGCTTTCTATATATTTTGATCTATGAATCTGATCAACATACTCCTCTAAGAACAAATGTCTCTAAAAGTGTGAAAATAGTGTAAAATATTTAATTACAAACTACTACCTCAAACTATGTGGATTTGATGACACACTGAAGCACTGATTGTTTTGTTATGTAAGCATCTTCTAAATCAAAAGTATGGATACAATTTTATAGCTTTTTTTTATCTCCTTTCAAAATAACAACGCTAACTGTACACTAATTACAAAGCATACTTTTTAGAGCTTAAGGAGAGATCTTGTAACCATTGATAATCATTAACAGAAGAAGAGAATTCTACTACCAGAACTGTAAAAATAGGTTGGAAAACCATTAGAAACACAGTAACAGAACATAAAATACATTTACTTACAGATTTGTTCTATAAATTAATTACCTGTTGCTTAGCCGACATAATAATGTTGAGTATGTAAAATATAATTTTCTTTGTCTTATAGGCTTATTTTGCTGATGGCAATAAGGTAAGGACAATTTACCTATACTATATGAAAAAAAAACTTTCTATATTCCAACATTTAGTATTCAAAAACTTACGTGTAACCTATTTTCTGTTTTTTTTTCTCTTCCTTTCCCACCCTCTGTCTTCCCAACTCATTCTCTTATCTCCCAAAAAGCAACAAGATCGTGAACCTGTATTTTCAGAAGAACTGGGGCTTGCAATAGAGAAATTGAAGGATGGATTCACCCTACAGGGACTTTGGGAAGTAGTGAGTTGATCTTGAGCTGGATTTCATTTAAAGATATCTCAAGATTAAAGATACTACTCGCCTTCTATGAGCCATGTAATAGTTTTTACGTTTACAGAAAAAGCCTTTAAGAATGAGTTTTTTAATGATTAAGGAAAACCCATTTACCTTATATTTTACTGACAGTTTTCCAAAAATTATACTTTAAAATTGTAATCAAAATGTATATGTACCTGGTTTATAAATATGTTTAGTTTGTACCCAATACATGGCTATTAAATGACTGTATCATCCTCCGTTTAATAAAGAATTTATGCAGCACTATTTAATGTTTTGAAAGTATGCTTTAAAAGAATAAGACTATACCTAAGGAGTAATCTGTCTTAATTATAAAAATCTGGTTAAAATATATGATCATATAGCTCCAACTGTAAGCCAACTTGAACATAAATTACAACCCTTAAACTTGTCACTTTTAGGTGATCATTTCTATAAAAACTAAAAATTTTAAGTAACTCTAGGTATATCAAACCTTATGTAATGCTTGGGCCCTATTTTGTAAATAATTTCAATGTTTTGGCAAGAACTTATTTTGTAAGGAAATATTTTTAATTAGTTTGTAAATAAATAGTTCGTGTATTGGCTTTCTCCTCATTTGTATTCTTTAAAACTTCTTTGAAACTTTCAAAAATAGGGTACTATTTTTTCGTATCTTGGGTAGGTAAGATTTGGTGACTTCTCTGGCATAAGTGTTTTGCCACTGCTTCAGTGTAAAGAAACATTTTAAAGAAACTTTATCAAATCATTCCTATTAGCCAAAGGAGCCCTGTTTCTCTAGAAGGAAAGGAGTAATTGTGTACAGACATTTAAAATAAGAAACAACTGGGTGATTAAAAATGGCAGCATGAGAGGTGAGACAGAAACCTCCTCTCAAAACCACATGTAACATGAAACTACAGTTTATAAAACTAATCCTGAAAGACCAACAGGAAAAAAGGCTGTGCCAAACTGCAAACACCTGGAGAAAAGAACAGACTTCACATATCAGCACCAAACCTGACAAACTCCACTGAGCAGCTCCAGAGAGTAGAGCTTCTGGGCGCTAGAGGGCACCACATGCTAATATGAAACGTCAAAGGAACCTGGTTCAAACCAAAATCCAACAAACACCAGAAAGAGGACCAAGTGAAACTGAATTCCTCAATCTTCCTGAAGAGATTTAAAAATAAAAATCATAAACATGCTCACTAAGGTACAGAAAAATATCCAAGAACTTAGGGAAGAATTCAGGAATGAGACTCAATCAATAAAGAATACAGTATCTGAAGTGAAACATACAATGGAGTGATTTAAAAGCAGATTAAGTAGAAGAGACGGTAAATGAAATAGAAATTAGAGAAGTGGAATACAAAGAAGCTGAAGCACAGAGAGAAAAAAGGATCCCTAGGAATCAGATATCGAGAGAACTGTGTGACCAATCCAAACGGAACAATGTTAACATTACAGGGGTACCAGAAGAAGAAAAGAGAGAAAAAGGGATAGAAAGTGTCTTTGAGGAGGTAATTGCTGAGAACTTCCCCAATCTGGGAAAGGAGATAGTCTCTCAGGCCATGGAGGTGCACAGATCTCCCAGCACAAGGGACCCAAGGAAGACAACACCAAGACATATAATAATTAAAATGGCAAAGATCAGGGATCGAGACAGACTTTTAAAAGCAGTTAGAGAGAGAAAAAAGATCATACACAAACGAAAACCCATCAGGCTATCATCGGACTTCTCAACAGAAACCTTACAGACCAGAAGGGAGTGGCATGATATATTTAATGTACTGAAGCAGAAGGGCCTCCAACCAAGAGTACTCTACCAGGATTAAACAACTTCCAGATAAGCAAAAGCTCAGAGAATTTACCTCCCAAAAGCCACCACTACAGTGTATTTTGGAGGGACTGCTTGCTATAGATGGAAGTGCTCCTAAGGCTAAATAGCTGTCACCAGAGGAAATAAAAGCACAGCAAAGAAAGAACAATTAATTACTAAGGAGATGCAAAATCAAATCAGCTACTCCCAAAGTCAGTCAAGGGATAGACAAAGTACAGAATATAATATACATAAAGAATGGAGGAGGAAGAAAAAGGACAGAAAATAAAAAGAACCAATACATTGTGTTTTTAATACCATACTGAGTTAAATTAGACTATTAGATAAGGAAGTTATCCCTGAACCATTGGTAACCACGAATCTAAAGCCTACAATGGCAGTAAGTACATACCTATCGATAATCACCCTAAATGTAAATGGCCAGAATGTACCAATAAAAAGACATGGAGTCAATGAAAGGATAAAAAACAAGATGCACCAATATGCTGCCTACAAGAGACTCACTTTAAACCCAAAGATATACACAGACTAAAAGTGAAGGGTTGGAAAAAGATATTTCATGCAACTAATAGGGAGAAAAAAGCAGGACTTGCACTACATGTATCAGACAAAATAGACTTCAAAACAAAGTAACAAGAGACAAGGACATCATATAATGAAGAAGGGGTCAGTCCAACAAGAGAACATAACTATTATAACTATATATGCACCCAACGCAGGAGCACCTACATATGTGAAACAAATACCAACAGGATTAAAGGGGGAAATAGAATGCAATGCACTTTTACAAGACTTCAACACACCACTCACTACAAAGGACAGATAATCCAGACAGAAAATAAGTAAGGAGACAGAGGCATTGTACAACACATTAGAACAAATGGACCTAACACATCTACAGAACATCCACCCAAAAGCAGCAGGATACACATTCTTCTCAAGTGTACATGGAATGTTTTCCAGAATAGATCACATACCAGGCCACAAAAAGAGACTCACTACATTCAAAAAGACTGAAATTGTACCAACCAGCTTCTCAGACACCGAAGGTATGAAACTAGAAATAAATTACACAAAGAAAAAGAAAAAGCCCACAAACACATGCAGGCTTAACAACATGCTGTGAATCAATGGATCAATGACCAAATAAGAAGAGACATCAAGGAATATATGGAGACCGATGACAACAATAATTCAACACTGCATAATCTGTGGGACACAGCGAAGGCTGTGTTAAGAAGGAAGTATATTACAATACAGGCATACCTCAGGAAAGAAGAACAATCCCATCTGAACAATCTAAACTTACAATTAACTAGAAAAGGAAGAACAAATGAAGCCCAAACTCAATAGAAGGAGGAACATAATAAAGATTAGATAAGAAATTAATAAAACTGAGAATAACACAATAGAACGAATCAAAAAAAGCAAGAGCTGGTTCTTCCAGAAAATAAACAAAATGGATAAACCCTACCAGACTTATCAAAAAAAAAAGAGAGTCTACATATATAAACAGGATCAGAAATGAGAAAGGAAAAATTCTAACAATGTGGATAACCTAGAAGAAATGGACAACTTTCTAGAAAAATGCAACCTTCCATGGCTGACCCAGGAAGAAACAGAAAATTTGAACAGACCAATTACCAGCAACACATTGAATTGGTAATCAAAAAACTACCTAAGAACAAAACTCCTGGCCTAGATGGCTTCCCCGCTGAATTTTATCAAACACTTACTGAAGACGTAATACCTATCCTCCTTAATGTTTTCCAAAGACTAGAAGAGGAGTGAATACTTCCAAACTCATTCTATGAGGCCAGCATCACTCTAATACCAAAAAAAGGCAAGGACACCGCAAAAAAAGAAAATTACAGAACAATATCCATGATGACCATAGATGCAAAAATTCTAACAAAATATAAGCAAACCAAATTCAAAAACACATCAAAAAGATCATCCATCATGATCAAGCAGGATTTATTCCAGGGATGCAAAAATGGTACAATATTCGAAAATCCATCATCATCCACCACATCAACAAAAAGAAGGACAAAAACCACGTGATCATCTCCATAGATGCCGAAAAAACATTCAACAAAATTCAGCATCCATTCATGATAAAAACACAACAAAATGGATATAGAGGGCAAGTACCTCAACTTAATAAAGACCATATTTGACAAACCCACAGCCTACATCATACTTAACAGTCAGAAGCTGAAAACTTTTCATTTAAGATCAGGAACAAGATAAGGATGCCCACTCTTCCCGCTTTTATTCAACATAGTTCTGGAAGTCCTAGCCATGGTAATCATACAACACAAAGAAAAAAAAGGCTCTCAGATTGGTAATGAAGAAGTTAACTGTCACTGTTTGCAGATGACATGATATTGTACATAGAAAACCCTAAAGAATTCACCCTAAAACAACTAGAACTAATATCTGAATTCAGCAAAGTGACAGGATACAAAATTAATAACAGAAATCTGTTGCATTCCTATACAATAATGATGAACTAGGGGAAAGAGAAATCAGGAAATCAAATCCATTCACAACTGCATCAAAAAGAATAAAATACCTAGGAATAAACCTGACCAAGGAAGTGAAAGACTTATGCCTGAAAAATGCAAGACACTCATGAGAGAAATTAAAGAAGATACCAATAAATGGAAACACATCCCATGCTCATGGATAGGAAGAATTAATGTTGTCAAAATGGATATACTTCAATAGCAATCTACAGTTTCAAAGCAATTCCTATCAAAATACCAAGAGCACTCTTCAATGAACTAGAGCAAATAGTTCTAAAATTCATATGGAACCAAAAAAGACCCCTAATAGCCAAAGTAATCTTGAGATGAAGAATAAAGTGGGGGGAATTACACTTCCTGATGTCAAGCTCTACTACAAAGCCACTGTAAGCAAGACAATTTGGTACTGGCACAAGAACAGACCCATAGACCAATGGAACAGACTAGAGAGCCCAAATATAAACCCAAGCATATATGGTCAATTAATATATGATAAAATGCCATGAATACACAATGGGGAAATGACAGTCTCTTCAACAGCTGGTGTTGGCAAAACTAAACAGCTACATGTAATAAAATGAAACTGGATTATTGTCTAACCTCATAAAAGTAAACTCAAAATGGATCAAAGACCTGAATGTAAGTCATGAAACCATAAAGCTCTTATTAAAACACATAGGCAAAAATCTCTTGGACATAAACATGAGCAACTTCTTCCTGAACATATCTCCCTGGGCAAGGCAAACAAAAGCAAAAATGAAAAAGTGGGACTATATCAAACTAAAAAGCTTCTGTACAGCCAAGGACACCATCAATAGAACAAAAAGACATCCTACAGTATGGGAAAATATATTCATAAGTGACATATCCGATAAGGGGTGGAGATCCAAATTATATAAAGAGCTCACGCACATCAACAAACAAAAAGCAAATAATCCAATTAAAAAAGGGACAGAGGAGCTGAACAGACACTTCTCCAAAGAAGAAATTCAGATGGCCACAGGCATATGAAAAGATGCTCCACATCTCTAATCATCAGTGAAGTGCAGATTAAACCACAATGAGATATCACCTCACACCAGTAAGGATGGCCACCATCCGAAAGACAACAATAAATGTTGGCGAGGATGTGGAGAAAGGGGAACCATCTACACTGCTGGTGGGAATGTAAACTTGTTCAACCATTGTGCAAAGCAATATGGAGGTGCTTCAAAAAACTCAAAATAGAAATACCATTTGACCCAGGAATTCCACTTCTAGGAATTTACCATAAGAATGCTGGATCCAGAACTTCCGGGAAGATGGCGGTGTGAGCAGGGCGGCAGAAATCTCCTCCCAACACTATATTTATCTACGAAAACACAGAAAATACATCTATTACTAAAAGAGAGACGAGAATACACAGGAAAGCGCACAGCGTGCAGCTACACCCGAGAGGACTCGGCACCCCAAGAGGCGGGTAAGATACGGAGCCGCGACCCGGCGGGACCCGAGCCCTCCCCCACCCCAGCGCACCGGCGGGAGGAGAGGATTCAGAGCCGGGGGGGAGTGGAAGTGCACCCCGCGAAGTAGCCAGCCCCGGTGATCTGCGCGGGGAGCGCTGACCCACATTGCGCAGTGCAGCGGAGATTGGGGAGACAGAGGGGCAGGATCAGAGCGGGGAACGCGCCAGGGTGCTTGCAGCCGGCTCCCGGGAAGGAAAAAAAAAAAGTGCGCGCTTTCTTCAGCGGTCTTAAAGAGACAGGAGCCCAGCGGAGGAGCCGGATCGCCCCAGCACACTCAGCCCAGCAGGCTGGGAGTCCTGGGGAGTTTCAGACGCCTTAGCTGGCGACTGAGGAAGCGTAGCCATACTTAACACTTCTCACTGAGATCAACAGCCTCCTATTCGTTCCCACCCCTGCCAGAGCGAAAAGGGCCCTGCGGAGCGGCACAGTCACAGCTGTGGAATAGTGGGGCAATAGCGCCACCTAGAGCATTCCCACAGAATCTACGTCCGGTGGGCATTTTTTTTGTTTTTTTTGTTTTGTTTTTTGTTTTGTTTTTGTTTTTTCTTTTCTTTCTTTTTTACTTTCTTTCTTTTTTCCTTTTTTTCTTTTTTTCTCTTTTTTTTTCTTCTCTTTTTAAAGTCTTAAAGAGCCCAGCTGACATACGTGGCAACTATCAGTGACCAAATTATACAGCCATGAAAAGACAGAGGAATATGGTTCAGACCAAAATCAACCAGACAACCCCAGAGAGGGAGTCTGAAGGGATGGAAATGCACAGCCTCCCTGAAAAAGAATTCAGAATAAAAGTCATAACCATGCTGATGGACCTACAGAGAAATGTGCAAGAGCTGAGGGAGGAAGTGAGGGAACTGAGGAAAGACAATGCAGAAATCAGACAAGCGATCGACGGGCTTAACAGCAGAATGGATGAGATGCGAGACTGTTAATGGAATAGAAATCAGAGAACAGGAGTACAGAGCAGCTGAGGCAGAGAGAGATAAAAGGATTTCTAGGAATGAAAGAATATTAAGAGAACTGTGTGACCAATCCAAACGGAACAATATTCGCATTATAGGAGTACCAGAGGAAGAAGAGAGAGAAAAAGGGATAGAAAGTGTCTTTGAAGAAATAATTGCTGAAAACTTTCCCTCGCTGGGGAAGGAAGTAGTCTCGCAGTCCACTGAAGCTCATAGATCTCCCAACACAAGGGACCCAAGGAAGACAACACCAAGACACATAATAATTAAGATGGCAAAGATCAAAGATAAAGACAGGGTATTAAAGGCAGCTAGAGAGAGAAAAAAGATCACCTACAAAGGAAAACCCATCAGACTATCATCAGACTTCTCAACAGAAACCTTACAGGCCAGAAGAGAATGGCATGATATATTTAACGTAATGAAACAGAAGGGCCTCGAACCAAGAATATTGTATCCAGCACGATTATCATTTAAATATGATGGAGGGATTAAACAATTTCCAGATAAACGAAAGTTAAGAGAATTTGCGTCTCATAAACCACCACTACAGGATATCTTAAATGGACTGCTCTAGATGGAAGCACACCTAAGACTAAAAAGATGTCACCAGAGAAAAAAAAAAATCATAGCAAAGAAAGCAGACCATCCAAATACCAACTAAAGGCAAAGAATAAAACACCTATCATAGAAAGAATGGAGGAGGAGGAATAAGAAGGCAGAGAAAGAAAGAAACATCAGACTGTGTTTACAATAACTTAACAAGAAAGTTAAGTTAGATTGTTAGATAGTAAAGAAGCAACCCTTGAACCCTTGGTAACCACGAATCTAAAGCCAGCAATGGCAATAAGTACATACCTATCAATAATCACCCTAAATGTAAATGGACTGAATGCACCAATCAAAAGACACAGAGTAACAGAATGGATAAAAAAGCAAGACCCATCTATATGCTGCCTACAAGAAACTCACCTCAAATCCAAAGATATACACAGACTAAAAGTGAAGGGATGGAAAAAGATATTTCATGCAAACAACAAAGAGAAAAAAGCAGGTGTTGCAGTACTTGTATCAGACAAAATAGACTTCAAAACGAAGAAAGTAGCAAAAGATAAAGAAGGACATTACATAATGATAAAGGGGTCAGTCCAACAAGAAGATATAACCATTATAAATATATATGCACCCAACACAGGAGCGCCAGCATATGTGAGACAAATACTAACAGAATTAAAGGAGGAAATAGACAGCAATGCATTCATCTTAGGAGACTTCAACACACCACTCACTCCAGAGGACAGATCAACCAGACAGAAAATAAGTAAAGACACAGAGGCACTGAACAACACACTAGAACAGATGGACCTAACAGACATCTACAGAACTCTACACCCAAAAGCAACAGGATACACATTCTTCTCAAGTGCACATGGAACATTTTCCAGAATAGACCACATACTAGGCCACAAAAAGAACCTCAGTAATTTCAAAAATATTGAAATCCTACCAACCAACTTCTCAGATCACCAAGGTATAAAACTAGAAATAAATTTTAGAAAGAAATCAAAAAGGCTCACAAATACATGGAGACTTAACAACACTCTCCTAATTAATCAATGGGTTAACGACCAAATCAAAACAGAAATCAAAGAATATATGGAGACTAATGACAACAACAACACAAAGCCACAACTTCTGTGGGACGCAGCAAAGGCAGTTCTAAGAGGAAAGTATATTGCAATCCAGGCCTATTTAAAGAAGGAAGAACATTCCCAAATGAATAGTCTAAAGACACAATTACTGAAATTGGAAAAAGAAGAACAAATGAGGCCCAAAGTCACCAGAAGGAGGGACATAATAAAGATTAGAGAAGAAATAAATAAAATTGAGAAGAATAAAACAATAGAAAAAAATCAATAAAACCAAGAGCTGGTTCTTTGAAAAAATAAACAAAATAGATAAACCCCTAGCCAGACTCATTAAGAGAAAAAGAGAATCTACACACATAAACACAATCAGAAATGAGAAAGGAAAAATCACGACGGACCCACAGAAATACAAAGAATCATAAGAGAATATTATGAGACTCTATATGCTAAGAAGCTGGAAAACATAGAAGAAATGGACAACTTCTTAGAAAAATACAACCTTCCAAGACTGACCAAGCAAGAAACAGAAAAACTAAACAGACCAATCACCAGTGACGAAATCGAATTGGTAATCAAAAAACTACCCAAGAACAAAACCCCTGGGCCTGATGGATTCACCTCTGAATTCTACCAGACATATAGAGAAGAAATAACACCGATTCTCCTTAAAGTTTTCCAAAAAATAGAAGAGGAGGGAATACTTCCAAACTCATTCTATGAAGCCAGCATCACTCTAATACCAAAACCGGGCAAAGACCTCACCAAAAAAGAAAATTACAGACCAATATCCCTGATGAACGTAGATGCAAAAATACTCAACAAAATATTAGCAAACCGAATTCAAAAATACATCAAGAGGATCATACACCATGATCAAGTGGGATTCATCCCAGGGATGCAAGGATGGTACAACATTCGAAAATCCATCAACATCATCCACCACATCAACAAAAAGAAGAACAAAAACCACATGATCATCTCCATAGATGCTGAAAAAGCATTTGACAAAATTCAGCATCCATTCCTGATTAAAACTCTCAACAAAATGGGTATAGAGGGCAAGTACCTCAACATCATAAAGGCTATATATGACAAACCCACAGCTAACATCATACTTAACGGCGAGACGCTGAAAGCTTTTCATCTAAGATCGGGAACAAGACAGGATGCCCACTCTCTCCACTGTTATTCAACATAGTACTGGAGGTCCTAGCCACAGCAATCAGACAAAACAAAGACATACAAGGCATCCAGATTGGTAAAGAAGAAGTCAAATTGTCACTATTTGCAGATGACATGATACGGTACATAAAAAACCCTAAAGATTCCATTCCAAAACTACTAGAACTAATATCTGAATTCAGCAAAGTTGCAGGATACAAAATTAACACAGAGAAATCTGTTGCTTTCTATACACTAATGATGAACTAACAGAAAGAGAAATCACAAAAACAATTCCATTCACAATTGCATCAAAAAGAATAAAATACCTAGGAATAAACCTAACGAAGGAAGTGAAAGACCTGTACTCTGAAAACTACAAGACACTCCTAAGAGAAATTAAAGAGGACACTAACAAATGGAAATGATTCCCATGCTCTTGGCTAGGAAGAATAAATATTGTCAAAATGGCTATACTACCTAAAGCAATCTACAGATTCAATGCAATCCCTATCAAACTACCAACAGCTTTCTTCAATGAACTGGAACAAATAATTCTAAAATTCATATGGAACCATAAAAGACCCCGAATAGCCAAAGCAATCCTGAGAAGGAGGAATAAAACAGGGGGAATTACACTCCCTGACTTCAAGCTCTACTACAAAGCCACAGTAATCAAGACAATTTGGTATTGGCACAAAAACAGACCCACAGACCAGTGGAACAGAATAGAAAATCCAAACATTAACCCAAACACATACAGTCAATTAATATTTGATAAAAGTGCCTTGGATATACAATGGGGAGATGACAGCCTCTTCAGCAGCTGGTGTTGGAAAAACTGGACAGCTACATGTAAGAGAATGAAACTGGACTACTGTCTAGCCCCATACACAAAGGTAAACTCAAGGTGGATCAAAGACCTGAATGTAAGTCATGAAACCATAAAACTCTTAGAAAAAAACATAGGCAAAAATCTCTTGGACATAAACATGAGCAACTTCTTCATGAACATATCTCCCCGGGCAAGGGAAACAAAAGCAAAAATGAACAAGTGGGACTATATCAAGCTGAAAAGCTTCTGTACAGCAAAGGACACCATCAGTAGAACAAAAAGACATCCTACAGTATGGGAGAATATATTCATAAAAAACGTATCTGATAAAGGGTTGACATCCAAAATATATTAAGAACTCATGCACCTTAACAAACAGAAAGCAAATAATCCAATTAAGAAATGGGCAGAGGACATGAATAGACACTTCTCCAAAGAAGAAATTCAGATGGCCAACAGGCACATGAAACGATGCTCCACATCGCTAATCATCAGAGAAATGCAGATTGAAACCACAATGAGATATCACCTCACAACAGTGAGGATGGCCAACATCCAAAACACAAACAACAACAAATGTTGGCGAGGATGTGGAGAAAAGGGAACCCCCCTACACTTCTGGTGGGACTGCAAATTAGTTCAACCATTGTGGAAAGCAGTGTGGAGGTTCCTCAAAAGACTCAAAATAGAAATACCATTTGACCCAGGAATTCCACTCCTAGGAATTTACCCTAAGAATGCAGCAGCCCAATTTGAAAAGGACAGATGCACCCTATGTTTATTGCAGCACTATTTACAATAGCCAAGAAATGGAAGCAACCTAAGTGTCCATCAGTAGATGAATGGATAAAGAAGATGTGGTACATATACACAATGGAATATTATTCAGCCATAAGAAGAAAACAAATCCTACCATTTGCAACAACATGGATGGAGCTAGAGGGTATTATGCTCAGTGAAATAAGCCAAGCCGAAAAAGACAAGTATCAAATGATTTCACTCATATGTGAAGTATAAGAACAAAGAAAAAAAACTGAAGGAACAAAACAGCAGCAGACTCACAGAACCCAAGAACGGACTAATAGTTACCAAAGGGAAAGGGACTGGGGAAAATGGGCAGGAAGGGAGGGATAAGAGGGAAAAAGGGGCATTACGATTAGCAGATGTAATGTTGGGGGGGCACGGGGAGGGCAGTACAACTCAGAGAAGACAAGTAGTGATTCTGTAACATCTCACTATGCTGATGGACAGTGACTGTAATGGGGTTGGTGGGGGGGACCTGATGAAGGGGTAGTTTAATAATCGTAATATTGCACATGTAATTGTAAATTAATGATCATAAAATAAATTATATTAAAAATAAAAAGAATGCTGGATCCAAGTTTGAAAAAGACATACGCAACCCTATTTTTTATCGTAGCACTATTTACAATAGCCAAGAAATGGAAGCAACCGAAGTGTCCATCAGTAGATGAATGGATAAAGAAGAAGTGGTATATATACACAATGGAATATTATACAGCCATAAGAAGAAAACAAATCCTACCATTTGCAACAACATGGATGGAGCTAGAGAGTATTATGCTCAGTGAAATAAGCCAAGCCGAAAAAGACAAGTACCAAATGATTTCACTCATGTGGAGTATAAGAAGAAAGAAAAAACTGAAGGAACAAAACAGCAGCAAACTCACAGAACCCAAGAACGGACTAATAGTTACCAAAGGGAAAGGGACTGGGGAGGATGGGTGGGAAGGGAGGGACAAGGTGGGGGAAAGGGGGCATTACAATTAGCAGATATAGTGTTGGGGGTGCATGGGGATGGCTGTACAACTCAGAGAAGACAAGTAGTGACTCTATAGCATTTCACTACATTGATGGACAGTGACTGTAATGGGGTTGGTGGGGGGGACCTGATGAAGGGGGTAGTTTAATCACCATAATATTGCACATGTAATTGTAGATTAATGATACCAAAGTAAACTATAAAAAAAGACTAGGAACAATTAATTCTGGCAAGGATGTGGAGAAAGGGGAACCCTCCTACACTGCTGGTGAGAATGTAAACTAGTTCAACAATTGCGGAAAGTAAGATGGAGGTTCTTCAAAAAACTAAAACTAAAAATACCATTTGACCTGGGTATACCACTCCTAGAAATTTACTCAAAACAACTTCTCAGATTCAAAAAGACATATGCACCCTGTGTTTATTGCAGCACTCTTTACAGTAGCCAGATATGGAAGCAACCTAAGTGTCCATCAGTGGATGAATGGATAAAGAAGAGGTGGTACATATACTCAAAGGAATATTATTCAGCGTAAGAAGAAAACAAATCTACCATTTGCAACAACATAGATGGAGCTGGAAGGTATTATGCTTACTGAAATAAGGCTGGCAGAGAGAGACAAGTACTAAAGGATTTCCCTCATTTGTGGAGTATAACAATGAAGCAAAACTATAGGAGCAAAATAGCAGCAGACTCACAGACTCCAAGAAGGGACTAGTGGTTACCAAAGGGGAGGGGTGGGGGATGGCAGGTGGGGAGGGAGGGGGAAGGGGATTGTGGAGTGTTATGATTGGTGCACAAGGTGTGTGTAGGGTTATGGGGAAAACAGTTTAGCTCAGAGAAGACAAATAGGGACTCTATGGCATCTTACTACAGTGATGGACTTTGACAGCAATGGGGTATGGGGCGGACATGATAATAGGGTGAATGTAATAGCCACATTGTTTTTCTTGTGAAACCTTAATAAGATTGTATATCAATGATACCTTAATAAAAATAAATAAATAAAAACACATTTTATTTAAAAGAAAAGAGACATATGTACCCCTATGTTTATCACAGCAGTATTTACAGTAGCCAAGATATTGAAGCAACCTACGTGTCCATCAGTAGATGAATGGATCAAGAAGAGGTGGTACATATACACCATGGAATATTATTCAGCCATAAGAAAACAAATCCTACCATTTGCAACAACATGCATGGAGCTGGAGGATATTATGCTCAGTGAAATAAGCCAGGCGGAGGAAGACAAGTACCAAATGATTTCCCTCATTTGTGGAGTATAACGATAAAGCAAAACTGAAGGAAGAAAACAGCGGCAGACTCACAGACTCCAAGAAGGGACTTGTAGTTACCAAAGGGGAGGGTTGAGGGAGAGAGGAGGGAGGGAGACAGATGGGGATTGAGGGGCATTATGATTGGTACACCTTGTGGGGGGAGGGTCACTGGGAAGACAGTGTAGCACAGAGAAGAGAAGCAGTGACTTTGTGGCTTCTTACTACACTGATGGACAGTGACTGCAGTGGGATATAGGGGGGACTTGATATGGGTGAATGTAGTAACATTATTTTTCATCTGAAACCTTCATAAGAGTATATATCAATGATACCTTAATAAAAATAATAAATTAAAAAAATTTTAAATAACTTGATAAAATTGTCCCCCTTTTCCATATAAGAAAGCAGAGAAATTCTTTATATAGTGAGACACAAGTAAAAATATAAAGAAATAAAAAAATAAAATAAGATGCATCTGTATGTACAACCTTAAACAGAACAACCAAGTGCTAACCTGAGTTTAATAAAAATTAATGAACAAAAGCTATAAAATGGTTTATTTAGGAAAGGATTTGTACATTTTTTAGGGATGGATTTACGATAACGTATATCAGAGGAAAAAAAGAAATTTAAAAAGGTCACAAAATGCTCCCAGGAATATTCTTTAAAGTTTCTCAAGCAAAAAACTGTTAGCCTTTAGAAAAACTGCCAACTAGTAAAGAAGAATCTCAAAAGTCTTATCGTGTTTGCCTCTGACTCATTAATCTTTTCAAATGTTAGGTGTTCCATGTAGAGAGAAATGAGTCATTTATTGTTTAAACAAGGGAGCAGCTGTTGGTTTTTTCTGATGTGTTAAAACCTTAGTGGCATCTATAAATGGAAGAAGAGTCAATGAGCTCTTCTTTCAGCTGTTGTTTTAGCAGCTGACAGTATCATGGAGTTCACTGTGATGTAAAATAAGAGAAAAATCTTTACTCATAGAGACCTTGAAGTTTAAAAATACATAATTCGCTGATCTGGGGCTATTCATTTATTCAACAAATATTTATAGAGCACACATGTGCTCTAGGGCTATAGCATTGAACAAAACAAAACAAAAAAAATCCCTGTCTTCATGGAGCTTAAGTTCTTTCGAGCATGTTTAAGAATAACCGACCTTTGAAATTACAGTATTTCTACAGCCCTACTGAGTTCAGAAAATGTAACAGTATAAGAGGTTTATGTGTCATCTGTATATAAACAAAGGATCAATTTTCTTTCAAATCATGCCTCTGCATTACATAATATGTTCTACTGTAATAAACTCAAATTATTATTTGTTATTTTTTTTCCCCTTGGATAAGGCCTGTTTTCCAAAATGTAAAGGTAATACAGTACTTTATCCTGATTTTGCTATGAACTGTTAATAACATTGTTCTCATGGAGTTATATCTGTTCTATTTTTAACTTTTTATTTAATGAAAGATCATCTTCAGCACTTAAAATCATAGAATATCTTTAGTTGATCATATGTATCTCTGTTTTTCTTTCCATAGTGTTGACTCCTACCTTTCTGTTTTTTTCTGGTCTTGATTTTTTTTAGACTTTAACCTTTATTTTACTTGTTTTATTATTATTATTGTTTCCTATGTCAAATCCTTTATAAAGCAAGGCAGGATATGAATAAACTAAATTTAATCTGTGTCCTCTTTTCTGAATATAAATAACATTATATTGAATTCAATATTAAGTTTTTCCACTTAAGAATAAATATAATTTAGAATGTCTTAGAAAATGAGCAGTTTATCTGCATTTATTTTTTCAATTATGTTGGGGGGGCCTTATTTTAAAGGTTATTTTTATAATTATAGTACATAAGTAGAAATCTTTGTGTCCTACTCCTAAAACTGAATATCCTATGTTTTAAGTAGAAAATAAAAACGTGTGTAACAGTTATTGGAAAGGGATCTTGCTTATGAGTATTCCAATGAACCCACCTCATATTCTTGGCCTTTGAATCATTAATTCAGACGGCTAAATAGCTTGCTTGCCTCTAGACCATTTTTAGTGGACTGACTCATTTTTATGATTCAGTTTTCTGTTAGTTCAATAAACACTTTCTTTAAACATGCCTTTATTAGCGTTTCTTCTAATGCTTTATATATTTTAAAGCTTTCCACTTCATTTAAATCTTTTGTTTCTTAGTTGTTTCCTTAGTGATTAAAAGTTCCAGTTGTTCCTTTCAATCTATAACAGCTGCAAGAACAACTCTTCTGCCCAAACTAGCTCTCCTGAATTCCCGTTGTTAGAGTTGGTGTCTATATTTAACTGGTGGGATTAAATTGCAAAGGCTTCAAGCTGAGCAAAGCACACTTATCTGCCTTTTTACAGCTAGACCTGTGTGCTGCGAGGAGCTAAGGCCTTCAGCGTCCCCTTCCTTACCCAGGTTACTCACATAATGGATTCCCAGCGGGAACTCACAGAGGAACTGCGGCTTTACCAATCCACTCTTCTTCAGGATGGTCTAAAAGATCTCCTGGATGAGAAAAAATTCATCGATTGCACCCTAAAAGCAGGTGACAAAAGTCTTCCTTGCCACAGACTGATTCTGTCAGCGTGTAGTCCTTACTTCCGTGAGTATTTTTTATCTGAAATTGATGAGGAGAAAAAAAAGGAGGTAGTGTTAGATAATGTGGATCCTGCTGTGCTGGATTTAATCATCAAGTACCTTTACTCTGCCAGTATTGATCTCAATGATGGAAATGTGCAAGATATTTTTGCATTGGCCAGCCGCTTTCAGATCCCCTCAGTGTTCACTGTCTGCGTTTCTTATCTTCAGAAAAGACTTGCTCCTGGTAACTGTCTAGCCATCCTAAGATTAGGACTTCTTCTTGACTGCCCACGACTTGCCATCTCTGCCCGTGAATTTGTCTCTGATCGCTTTGTACAGATTTGTAAGGAAGAGGACTTTATGCAACTGTCTCCACAAGAACTGATCTCAGTCATTTCAAATGATGGCCTAAATGTGGAAAAGGAAGAAGCAGTATTTGAGGCAGTGATGAAATGGGTGCAGACAGACAGAGAAAACAGGGTTAAAAACCTTAGCGAAGTATTTGATTGTATCCGTTTTCGTCTTATGACAGAAAAATATTTTAAAGATCATGTTGAGAAAGATGATATAATTAAAAGCAACCCAGAACTCCAGAAAAAAATCAAAGTTCTCAAAGATGCTTTTGCAGGCAAACTCCCAGAACCTAGCAAAAATGCAGAAAAGGCTGGGTCTGGTGAGGTGAATGGTGATGTTGGGGATGAAGATTTACTTCCTGGTTACCTGAATGACATTCCCAGGCACGGAATGTTTGTCAAAGACCTCATCCTCTTGGTCAATGACACTGCTGCAGTCGCTTACGATCCCACAGAAAATGAATGCTACCTTACTGCACTGGCAGAGCAGATTCCCAGAAATCATTCCAGCATTGTTACCCGACAAAATCAGGTCTATGTGGTAGGAGGTCTATATGTGGATGAAGAAAATAAGGATCAACCTCTACAATCCTACTTCTTTCAGGTGAGAAAGGCTATTGTTAAATGAATAGAGACATAAGGGAAGAGCATTACCCTCCAGTTAGCTGATTTGTGAATTATTCAGGCTGCTGTATTTATTCTACTTAATGGCGGATTCCAGTCTCTTGCACTATCACTACTTAGAATGCTGACAGAAATATTTAGCTCAGTTAATTTAACTGCTTGTTAATATTTAATAAAAGGTTTGGTGAAGAATGAAGTCCTAATTAATGTGTAAGTGGGTGATTCAAGATTTTCTTTATACTCTTTTACCCAAAATGTGCAGTGCATAGTTGATGGTGACTATTATCTTTCAAAGCCCATTATTTTGGTAAAGACTTAATTTAATCTTCTGTCCTCTTTCATGAAAAATAGGTTAATGTATTTTCCTAAACCAAAGTACTTTACACATTACAAAAAAGTTAGAATTGATCAGATTTTCTACCTTTTCCCTAGTTGCCTTGAACTGATTTGAAGTTCTTAGGACCAGCATTTCATCTATTTATGGTCACTACCTAAAATGTAATTTTGTTGTAAAAGAAAAGAATACATAATTTATACACTTTGGATTGCCCTCCCAGGAAAAACTGTCTATGCAAGTGTCACTAGTTTGAATTGACTAATTACATTTAGAATTTTTTGTGGTAATTTTTAATTTAGACAAATGATCACATTTAATTGGATCAGAGTGGTATTTAGGCTTAATTGAAATTTAATCTGTTTTGTAAAGCCACAGAAGTTTCCAATAAAAATGTTCCTAAACTAACAGACTCTTTGTTGTTTGTTCGAAGGGAGTTTGTTTCATGTTATCAACACATTATGAAGGAATCAGTGGTTTAACTTTCATCTTTACTAACGCCAATACCGGGACTTCGTAGTTTACAGCTAGCTCCAAAGAGTTTGTTTAGGTCATAGCTATCTGGGGTTTATGGGCACTTGAGTTGGAAAAGCCAAAGATAAGTGTAGAATGTCACAGTACAGTCACTGTGTGCTAAGTGTGGGACATACGGTAAATTCATGTAGAGTGCATTCAGCTTTTTCTAAACTTGAAAAATGTAATACATGTTGATGATTCTTAATTTTCAAAGTTCCATTGAAGAATGTTAACTACAAAATACATAAATAAAACAGAATCTATCATCATAAGTACTGGAATTCAGGCCAGAAAATTTCCTAAGCCCTAACTTTAAATTCAGGTAGTCAGGAAGGGCAAATTCAATTGAAAAGGCAGTAATTACATCTTGGAAGTAAAAACTACATCAAAACACAGATAGATACCTAGAAATCATAGATCCAAGAAATACTTATAGAATTATATTTATTCTCTTATATTTATACTTATATTTAGACTTATACTACCCTTACTTTTATTAACATAGGCTCTCATTTCTGGTTCAAGAAACCTGCCTGATGTTCTTTATAGCTACAAAAACAGTTATGCAAAGTTGAAAGGGTCAACTCCCTGCCATGGTCCATGTCTTGCTCCTTTTAAAAGGCACAAATAATGGAACAAGATGCCAGGGTAAAAACACCTGACCTGTAAGGGTTATGCCTCACAAGAAAATATATGTATAAGAATTTCAGGTTTTATATTTTTTGACTTGGTCACATATATTTAAAATGTATTAAGTTAGGAATATAACCTTGGATTGTATACTCTAAATAGATTATAAGGATTTTTTTTACCTAGGTAAGAGAGGGTTTTTTTCATAACTTTCAGCATCTTAAAGTAATCTAGGTCCAAACCCTGATTTTAAGGATGTGGAAACTGGAGCCAGAGAGGTTAAATAGCTTGACAGCTCATCTATTAAGCCAAATGGTCTACTGTTTCATCTTCTGTAAGATGTGCCCTATCCAGGGTAATATGAGGATGTAGATAGTACTGGACAGTGTGGGCAGTAAACCCTCCAGTTTGAGATTACGATGGTTGTTCCAATTTTCTAAAAAAAAACTATGTTTATATACCTTGCATTGATTATCACTTAAGAACTGTGTGAGCTTGGGAAATTATTTAATCATTCTGTGCCTCAGTTTCCTCATCTGTAAAATAGAGATAATAAATGTGTCTATTTTGGAGGACTAAATGAGATTACCTATGTAAAGCATTTAGTATGAAGCCTAGTTTGAAGTCAAAATTCCATAAATGTTCATTATCATTTTTACTATACTACACACTACTTTCTTGATCAAAGGATTTTTTTTCAAAAGTGAAAACATGGGTGATCAAAATCTAAATGTTGAAAATAGTGAACACAAAGGTAACAATGGACATATGGGGATTAAACTACTCATTTTACCTAGTCTTAATTAGTGCTTTGCTTTAACCAGGATTACCAGACCAGCTATAGATACACTTCCAAAGGGACCCCTCCCTGTACCATAGCCTTTAATTCTGCATCTATTATTAGTATTCAATTATTCTGGGTTTTATTTGTTTTTCTTCTGCTACATAGAAGTACCACTAGAGAGAACAACAAATCTGTGACAGTACTCCCTCCAAAAGCAGTTTATTGTACCTTGGTGTCCTAAAATGCAAAGTGGGAAAATCTTAACATTACCAATAGTAAGTGCTGAAACTGATGCCTGTCATACCCAAATCACCTGCCCCAGACCAGGGGCACTTGAAAGGCTATCTTCAGTTTACAGAAGTGGCAGTCACCCAATTGAGCAAAGTTATTTCCTAATATAAATTAAAAAGAGAGAGAAGGATATTTCAAATGTCTCCCAACAAAAGGCTAGGAGGTTATAGCTGTAATACCTGCCTATACCAGAAATAATAAAGTGAAACCTAGCGAACCTGTAAAATTTTGAAGGAGCGAGAAAAGGTATTGCCAAATGCCCCAGTTGTCTGTGGGCTGAGTGACAGACGCCAGCTTGGGGAGGGTGTTAAATATAGCATCAAGGGTCACTCACATACTGTGACCTCCCCCTACAATGACAATCTTTCACCCGTGTCCTAAAGTATTATAATTCCTTGTTCAAACCAGAACAAGGAAGGCAACATGGGAAGAGAATTTGACAAGAAACCTCACAGTTCTAACCTCTAATGACTCTGTTTTGTTCTCTCTTTCTTGAAGTCCTGCAGATTTTGGTACTTTTAGCTATTTGGCAAGTCAAGTAGATTTTCTCATTTTTCTTGGTAACTAAGAGGTAAAATGTGATACTTTTGGATTGTAGTTTTATTTTGCTTTTGAGATCTTTGACTATCTCAACTCCAAACAACACATAAAATAAAGTGTAATTTTTGGACACCTGTAACATTTTTTTCTAATCAGCTCCACAATTTCTCATATATTTTTTTCTTTCAGCTTGATAACATAGCATCTGAATGGGTTGGACTTCCACCTCTGCCTTCAGCCAGGTGTCTCTTCGGTCTGGGAGAGGTAGATGACAAAATCTATGTAGTTGCAGGCAAAGACCTTCAAACAGAGGCTTCATTGGATTCAGTATTATGCTATGATCCTGTGTAAGTTGGTGTGATTTTCCTGTTTGCTAAGCATTCAGATATATGAATGCCTAGAACATACTCTTATTTTTAGAATCTGAAATTTACTGAAAGCATATAAATTCTATCATCTTCTGATTTTAGGGCTGCAAAATGGAATGAAGTTAAAAAACTTCCCATCAAAGTCTATGGCCATAGTGTGACTTCACATAAGGGGACAATATATTGTCTAGGAGGAAAGACAGATGACAAGTAAGTACCCTGAAATCTCCTTATAGTTTATATCCAAATTATTTTTTTATTACAAGGGTTCCTTCTTCTTTTCATTTGAATCTACACACTAAAATGGGACCTGGTTCTCACACAAAATATTTTGGAAGTAAAATTAAAAAATAAAAACTTTAAAAGTTATTGGAGGATATTATAAATGATTCTGAAGGAAAACTATATAAAATTTAAAAGTTGCTAAAGTAAATTTGTAGATGACCAGCATATTGCTAGAAGTGTAATACTTCTGTCACAAGCATTCTTACAGTGGAAAAGCAGCATTTAGGAGCATACTCAAATCCCTTATTTGACTAATTTATAATTATGTTTTACTAAATTAAAGCCAATGGGCTTTCTTATTCATTTAGCTGTAAGCAGATAAAATTAAGTGTAGCTCTTTAACTTAGTATTTAAAATATAACTCCTAAAACAACAGAGCATAAAAATGTCATGGATTTGTACTTTACATTCATAGGAGAGAATTTAGATAGGTGAGTTTGAAACTGAAAAGCATGGTGACTGAAAAGAGGGCAATATTTCACTTATTTACTCCTGGACAGAGGTGATACTCAAAATATTTAACAACAAGTCACAAGCAGGCACTGATGAGGCAGGACATGTTTACCTGGTATACCTACTAAGACCCAGTCTCCTGTGAGAGAAACAGGAGGACATGTCACACACCCTGATTTCAAGGCACTTCTCTAGGGATGGGTAAGTAGAAAAAAGATCTTACAACCCGAAGAGACAAGTGAGTTCTGGGTGCTCCAGAAGCCAGTTAGTGAAGTCAGTAGACTGTCCAGTGAAATGAAGCTTTTCAGTTTTAATAGTGAGAATTAAATTCCTGCCCCTGAAAACACTGCCAAATTTGTCTTGTCATCATTTTCCCAGGTTGTTTGATTAACAGGGATGTCCAATCCTGGAAAGGTAACCAGAATTAAGAGTTATAATAGCAAAGCAGGAAAGGAGAATAAAATGTGGAAATGTACTAGAAGAAAAGAACTCTATGCTGGGGTTAGCAATTAATGCTTATTATTCAATTAAAATGACAAAAAGCACAGAAAATGTGATTTTAAAAAGCAATGGGAATCTTTAAAAAAAACAGAATAAACAAACAGAAAGAGACTTAGCGGAAACAAACTGTTGGTTACCAGAATGGGAAGGCATTGGAGGACGGGTAACATAGGTGAATGGGATTAAAAGGTACAAACTTGAAGCAAAAAATAAGTAATGGGGATGTAATGTACAGCAAAGAGAATATATATAGTCAATTATATTGTAATAACATATGACAACAGATGGTCTTACTGTGGGGATTATTTTATAATACATAAAAATTTCAAATCACTATGATGTACACATGAAACTAATAGGATATATATGTTAATTATACCTCAATAAAAAAATGACTAAGTATTTTTAAAAAGCAATGGGTATTTGTATCTATCCATATTCAGTGATAACATGTTTTAAAAGTTTGATACCCTCCTTAATCCCAGCAATTCCCATCAAATAAATATTCAAAGGCAGGCCATATTATAAACCCACTCAGTGCAAAATCTTATTTGGGGCATTTTTCCTGAGTAAATGGAATGGAAAATCTGTATTAAGCAGGCTCTGACTTTGGAAACACAGTGAT
This sequence comes from Smutsia gigantea, assembly GCA_032199065.1. NCBI lineage: Eukaryota > Metazoa > Chordata > Mammalia > Pholidota > Manidae > Smutsia > Smutsia gigantea. The sequence continues at coordinate 64,200 of JAVSCE010010927.1, forward strand.
CCTGCCAAATGATTTAAATTGTTTCCTTCAAGTAGTATTAGTAACTAGGAAATTGATATGTCAGTAAAAGCATACAGATCTTCTTAGTAAGAATATATTAATCCTGAGAATATGATTAACCAAGACAACATTGCTAGACAAATGCCAAAGCTGAGAGCTTTGAAATGAGTCATTATCTAGAAGCACGGAATTCCAATAGTTATCACCACCACTGGATTTGAAGAACATGATTTTTCATCATGCTCTTTTCAAGAAGTTTTAAAGTAATACTCATAGTCAATAATTAAAGGAAATGCTTCTACTCCAGATATCTGGTCTTTCCTAAAACTAAAGAAAAAAATTTCCTCACAAAAAGTTGAGGTTTTTGTTTGCTTTCTGGCTTCACCAAATATATCCAGTTAATCAATTATTATTTAGAATTCTGAACTCCCATCAACAAATTATGGCTAACTTTAAGGAACCATAAAGAATATACTAAGAATAATAATGGAGATGAGTCCAGATTTTTCTGATAGCATTTAGCATTTATCATAAAACTATTTCCATTACTCATCAACTCAGATGACTAGTTGTCTAATCTATACTCCCAGATTTCTTATAATGCATTGGTATATTAGTGGTCGGCTAAAATGAAATGATCCATCATATTACACAGTTAAATTTAAATTAGGTATATTCACACCTAATTTTTTTTGGTATCATTAATATACACTTACATGAATGTGGCGACCGCGGGATTAACAAAAAGGACAAGACAAAACACACACACACACACACACACACACACAAAGAGATCTCTTACTAGTGGCTGCCTGCTCAGCAGTCTTCGCGTTTATTTTTATACTATCTACGGGGCTTAATTTGATTGGTTCAATTCTGGGTTTAAAAAAATGGAGTATCAATTCCAATAGCTGCGCGGCTCATGAACTCTGGTACACTTTCTTCCTTTTTATGTTGGCGTTTGCTTCCAACATCCTGTGGCTTCTCCCGTATGCGGAAAGAGGCCCCTGCTTGACCTGTTTGCAGAGTCAAGCAGATAAGAAACAAAACTGTTCCAGAATAACAGGATGCTGCATTCTTCTGTGAGAACTCCAACACATGAACAACATTGTAGTTACTAGATTCTCCCCATTAACAAGTCCCCACCACATACGCCATTACAGTCACTGTCCATCAGTATAGTAAGATGCTGTAGAATCACTACTTGTCTTTTCTGTGCTATACTGCCTTCCCCGTGCCCCACCACCACCACATTATATGTGCTAATCATAATACCCCTTTTTCCCCCTTATCCCTCCCTTCCCACTCATCCTCCTCAGGCCTTTTCCCTTTGGTAACTGTTAGTCCATTCTTGGGTTCTGAGAGTCTGCTGCTGTTTTGTTCCTTCACTTTTTTTCTTTGTTCTTATACTCCACATATGAGTGAAATCATTTGATACTTGTCTTTTTCGGCTTGGCTTATTTCACTGAGCATAATACCCTCTAGCTCCATCCATGTTGTTGCAAATGGTAGGATTTGTTTTCTTCTTATGGCTGAATAATATTCCATTGTGTATATGTACCACATCTTCTTTATCCATTCATCTACTGATGGACACTTAGGTTGCTTCCATTTCTTGGTCATTGTAAATAGTGCTGCATAAACATAGGGGTGCATCTGTCTTTTTCAAACTGTGCTGCTGCATTCTTAGGGTAAATTCCTAGGAGTGGAATTCCTGGGTCAAATGGTATTTCTATTTTGAGTTTTTTGAGGAACCTCCATACTGCTTTCCACAATGGTTGAACTAATTTACATTCCCACCAGCAGTGTAGGAGGGATCTCCTTTCTTCACATCCTCACCAACATTTATTGTTGTTTGTCTTTTGAATGGTGGCCATCCTAACTGGTGTGAGGTGATATCTCATTGTGGTTTTAATTTGCATTTCTCTGATGATTAGTGATGTGGAGCATCTTTTCATGTGCCTGTTGGCCATCTGAATTTCTTCTTTGGAGAAGTGTCTGTTCATATCCTCTGCCCATTTTTTAATTGGATTATTTGCTTTTTGTATGTTGAGGTGCATGAGTTCTTTATATATTTTGGATGTCAACCCCTTATCGGATGTCATTTATGAATATATTCTCCCATACTGTAGGATGTCTTTTTGTTCTACTGATGGTGTCCTTGGCTGTACAGAAGCTTTTCAGCTTGATATAGTCCCATTTGTTCATTTTTGCTTTTGTTTCCCTTGCCCGGGGAGATATGTTCATGAAGAGGTTGCTCATGTTTATATTCAAGAGAGTTTTGCCTATGTTTTCTTCTAAGAGTTTTATGGTTTCATGACTTACATTCAGGTCTTTGATCCATTTTGAGTTTACTTTTGTGTATGGAATTAGACAGTAATCCAGTTTCATTCTCTCACATGTAGCTGTCCAGTTTTGCCAACACCAGCTGTTGAAGAGGCTGTCATTTCCCCATTGTATATCCATGGCTCCTTTTTCATATTTTAATTGACCATATATGCTTGGGTTAATATCTGGACTCTCTATTCTGTTCCACTGATCTATGGGTCTGTTCTTGTGCCAGTACCAAATTGTCTTGATTACTGTGGCTTTGTAGTAGAGCTTGAAATTGGGAAGCGAGACTGCCCCTGCTTTATTCTTTCTTCCTTCTCAGGATTGCTTTGGCTATTTGGGGTCTTTTGTGGTTCCATATGAATTTTAGAACACACCTAATTATTTTTTAAGTTAACTGATTCATTCCTAGAATATTCAGATAATGAAATAAATGTCAACATTTTTGTTACTCAGGCACAGTAGATAGTTTATGATTTTTTAAAACTCTACTCATGTCTTCCATTGAAGTTAGTAGCAGAAAGGATTAAAATCTACTCTGGGCTTCTAGGAAGTTACCAATAGTGAAGGTACCCTGCCTTCCAGTAGTACAATTAAGTTATAAAAAATAGTTTTGGAATTTACCCAAAGAAAACAACTTCTCAGATTCAAAAAGACATCCGCACCCTTATATTTATCACAGCACTATTTACAATAACCAAGATATGGAAGCAACCCAAGTGTCCATCAGTCGATAAATGAATAAAGAAGATGTGGTACATATACACAGTGGTATATACTATTCAACCATAAGAGAGAAACAAATCCTACCATTTTCAACAACATGGATGGAGCTAGTGGGTATTATGCTCAGTGAAATAAGTCAGGCAAAGAAAGACAAACACCAAATGATTTCTCTCATTTGTGGAGTATAACAACAAAGCAAAACTGAAGGAACAAAATAGCAGCAGACTCACAGACTCCAAAAAGGGACTAGTGGTTACCAAAGTGGAGGGCTAGGGGAGGGAGGTAGAAGGGGATTGTGGGGTATAATGATTGGTGCACATGGTGTGTGTGGGGTCACGGGGAAGACAGTGTAGCTCAGAGAAGACAGGTAGGGACTCTGCGGCATCTTACTACACTGATGGACAGTGACTGCAGTTGGATATGGGAGGGGACTCGATAATAGGGGTGAATGTAATAACCACATTGTTTTTCTTGTGAAAACTTCATAAGAGTGTATATCAATGATATCTTAATAAAAAAATAGTTTTGGTTCTCATGTTTGGAATTGTCCTTTGCTTGATGACATATGTTCAGATTAAGAATACTTTGGAGTATAAATATTTGTTGAATGGCTTAGTGAATGAAATGCATGACAGAGGAAGACCAACTACATGCCTAACTAGGGCAAGCAAAATTATTCCTAAGAAGATGGTGATGGATAACCAGTAGACTGAATAGACTGTTAGAAAACTTTTTCAACAGATCATTTATGAGCATATGTTAAAGTTCTGTGTCAGTCTTACAGGACAAAAGGTTTCTGGTAAGTCATTTCAAAAACTCATTTTTACTAGGGACATTTTATAAGAATAGTAGATTGTTTGATATCATTATTAGACTAGATTTAAAAAAGAAAAGAATACTTTTGGAGTACTACATATTTCACATGAGAAGCAAAGCTAAATGAAGTTACTTCTTTCAAAAAACAAAGATTCTAAAAGGAGCACTTTGTTGTCTTTTATGTTTACAGAAAGTGTACAAACAGGGTGTTTATCTACAATCCCAAAAAAGGAGACTGGAAAGATCTGGCACCAATGAAAACCGCTCGTTCCATGTTTGGAGTAGCAGTCCATAAAGGCAAAATTGTGATTGCAGGAGGTGTCACTGAAGATGGCCTTTCAGCTTCAGTTGAAGCTTTTGACCTCACGACCAATAAGTGAGTTGCTGTATCTTACTACAGCATAGGAATCATATACTTAATTTTTAACTTTGGATCAAAATTAAGCTTTATAATTAGGACCTGGGGAGAAGAGTGCAGAGAGGCAAGAATTAAAGAGGAAATATCTTCATCTGGGTTTCTTTTGCTGTTACTGGGTGTTAATAACATTTCAACACATAACTTTTTAATGCATTACATGTCTTTGTTATTTGGAACACATGACCCTCAACAATGCCAAAGTAATAAGGAGCTACCCAATGACTAACTCATTCTAGACTCTTGATAATTCCAACTAATTTGGTTGATTTTATCTTTAGTTATCCTATTTCATATGGCTGTTAATATTAAAAAGTCCCCTTAAATCTTCTATTTAAAAAAATGAAGTACAAATTATTAAAAAATAAAGTTTCCAAACCTAGTTTCTAAACTAGGATAATATAAGGATAATCACTTGACTTCATTGCAAAAGATTTGGAGATATGATGAGGAAATGATGGAGATCGGTTTTTAAAAATTTGTGTTAGCATTCAAATGAAATTCAACACAGTAGGCCCTTGAACTGCCAAGCCCCACAGTTTATGGCACAACAATTTGTTAACCACTGCCAATGGTGCTGAGGATGTATCGTAGGATTGACATATTGAGGGCTTTCTATCTAATATGGCTATGTTTTTCAAACAAAGGAATGTCTAGATATTTTCTAGTAGCAAACGTAATCATCTAATACTGGATGTCTATGCTACTTGAATTTTTAAATTATAATAGCCTATAATTATTTAGTAAATGCATTTGGCATTTAAGTTTTACATGAACTATATTTTGAATGATTTTTAGATGGGAAGTAATGACTGAATTTCCCCAAGAAAGAAGTTCCATCAGTTTGGTCAGCCTTGCTGGATCCCTATATGCCATTGGTGGTTTTGCCATGATTCAACTGGAGTCCAAAGAGTTCGCACCCACTGAAGTCAATGACATATGGAAGTAAGTTTTCATTCCAGTTTTATGAACCAAATATTAAATCAAGTAACTGATAAAAAATTTTGGAATAGTAAGCCAGACTTTCCCAGCTTGCATTCTTGGTTCTTGGTAGTATACTAAATACTCTTTGAACCTAATTGAACTTTTGTACTTACTTGATCAAGTACTGCTTCTAATTAGCTTTGAGCTTGGGAAAGAACTTTTCTAAGCCTGTTTCTTAATCAGTAAAATGAGAGTTGAACTGTTGATCTTTCAAGCTCCATTCCACCTCTAAAAGTATAATGCTCTAAGCACCCAGTAGAGCAAAAGTTACTTTCAAACACTTACCTATCAGAGAGTACTTTATTTCCTAAGAAAACAGAGTTCTGAATAAACATTTAACCCCTTGAGTTTTCCATGAATTAGGTAATCCTATTTTGAATCTAATTTAAATAGTTTTCTGATTTTTAAAAGGTCCTTCAAGTATGACACTTGCAATTGTTACTAAATTGAACTGTTTTACAGTTAGGCTTAAAATGAATGTAGTATTTAAAAAGAATGGGGGAGTGGATTTTACCATAGTTCCTAATGCAGCAAATGTCAGGTGGAGACCAGGGTATATCCGGGAGGTCTTGGGAGCAGAAATGTAAGTTATGTCAGGGCAAATCATGTAGTCGGGGCAGGCTGTGCAGCATGTGGATGCCTGGTCACCATTAGGACACCGCACGTGTCTGCCGAATGGTGCCTGCTGCCTTCAGCCCAGGCACTGAACTTGCTGACGTAAGTTTGTAAGAGGTAGATGTCAGTTGCTTGAGGTGAGCCTAAGTTCATACGGCACACTCATCCACAAACTGCCAAACTCAGGCTTTCCCTCTCAGCTTAAAGGCCAACCCCCACTCCCAAGGCCGGAATGCTCTTACCTGTTCTGTCACCAGATTGTCCAGAACTTAGGTACTCAAGTATGGTCCGTGGACCAGCAGTGTTGGCATCTCCTGGGAGCTTCTTTGAAATACAGAACTCCGAGAGCACCCCAGAGCTACTCAATCAGAATCTTCATTTCAACAGATTTCCAGGTGATCTACATGCACTAAGTTTATAGGTCCAGCTTTGGAAGAGTCAATAAAGGTGTACCACTAAGCCTGAGAGAGAAAAGTGGCTATTATTGGTTCTGTATCTGGAACAGCCCATGTCTTATTCCCAGCTTATCAACTGGAAGGCTGAAAGGCCAGTAGCTTAAACAAACAATTATTTGTGTATCAGACATCATTTCCATATGTTGTAATAGTAAGTAGTTGCATAGAGGGCAAGAAAAAAGTAGCTACAAAAGAAAGTTAACCTCTGTCTTGCCAATGGGTTTCAGCCCCAGACAAGGTCACTATGGATTCAGTGAGACTGAAAAAATGACAGTGGAATGTTCTTGGGGTGAAAGGGTTATACCCAACTTTATTCCCACGGTGGCAGGTCAATCACTAGAAGCCCATCTACTCAGAGTAAGTCTGCATGCAGCAAGCCGGGCTCTGCTCTCCTGCAGCCCTGTTGCCCAGAGCACTGGGCGGCGCTCTTTATATATAGAGTCAGTAACAACGTATTGCCCACACGTGTGTAGTGAGCCAGCTGGCCAGGGCCAGGTGAGAATCCTGGCCATAGGAACCCTCATTTACTCCACAATCTTCTCCTCCCAAAAAAGAGGGAGGAAAAGAAAAAGCCTGGAAATTTCCAAGGAGAAAAAGGCTAGACTTAGCAAGAGGGTAAAATGGGGAAAGGCTGGAAGTAGTGTAAAAAGAAAAAAAGAAAAAAAAAGGATGAAATGATGGAGGGCTGGAAAGGTTAGGGTGTTTGGAAAACAGGAATAGGTACCAACAGTGAAGAGGCAGTGATTTTCAACCGTGGCTACACCTTAAAATCACCTAGGATGTTTTCAAAATACACCAGTGCTTGGGCCTTAATGCAGACCAATTCGATTTTCTGTAAGTAGGGCCTGGGTATCACTATGTCCTAAAACCTTCCCAGGTGATTCTAATGTGCAGCCAGTTGAGAAACGCTGATGAAGGGAGGTGCTGTCAGTCAGCTGAGCCCCTCGTGAGCCACTCAGTTCCTGATGGTGGTCAGAAAGCCAAGGCACCTCAGCGAGAGAAGCTGTAGGCAGCAAAAGAGGTGCAGCATGTCCTGCTTGAAGTAGCCCTTTTATTGCTAAAAGAGGGATCCTCTCTATCAACTATTTTACAAGTAGGGCAGTGGTTCCCAAATTTGCTTGCTCATTGGAATCACCTAGGGAGTTTCAGCAAGTATTGATGCCTCTGTCCCACCTCTTTTGATTGTGATTTAGTTGGTCTGATATGTGGTCTAGGCTTTCAAACTTTCAAAAGATCCCAATGATGCTAATGTGCAGACAAGCTTGGGATGGGAAAAAAAGGGGGGCATATATAACGATCTACTTGACTATGAAAGTTTAAACCTAAGTATTCGTATTTTTCATTTGAGTAATAAAATCTTAAACAGTAATTCTCAAACTTTGCTGCATATTAGAATCACTTCAAGAACTTAAAAAAATCCTCATGCCCAGGCCGTACTCGATACCAATCAAGTAACTCTCTGGGGGTGAGACCGAGGCATCAATATTTTTAACATTTCCAGGTGGTTCCAATGCACAAGTCATGTTTGAGTACCAGTGATAGGCAGCACCAAGGCACTTAGATATGCAAATTCTTAGACCTCGCCTCAGACCTACGAAAATCCTGTGGGTGGGGCCCAGCGATCTGTGTTCCAGCAAGTCTTGCAGGTGACTCTTGGGTACGTGCTGGAGCTGAGTGCCACTGATCTGGAGAAAGGTGGCTGTCCCTTTGCCACTTTCTCTACTCACACAGCAGAGATAAAAATAGATGAAAACTATGAGTATTCTACATTCTACACTATAGACCTTCCTACTGTGATGTGTAAAAAAATTTCCATTCTTGTATTTTTTTCTTGAAATCCATCAGCCCATTATTTAGGATTGGTCAAGCTTAAAGTAAAAATGTGACTGCCAAGAGACATGCTTTTAAGCCTCATTTAATGTCGACCTCCTATTGCTTAAATGCAGTTGCTTTTTTATTAGGTGTCTTGCCAGTGGGTTTCACTATGGATTCAATGTGACCAAAGAAATGACAGTAGAACGTTCTTGGGGTGAAAGGGTTATACCCAACTTTATTCCCACGGTGGCAGATCAATCACCAGAATCCCTACCATTCAGAGCGAGTCTGCATGCAGCAAGCCGGTCTCTGCCTCTGAGCCCCTCAGCCTGCACAGCTGTCCCAGTCTCTGTACTCGGCACTGCCACCACTCCAGCCTCTGCTCTGCTCTCCTGCAGCCTCGCAGTCATGCCTCCGTGCTGCAAAGAGCACTGGGCGGAGCTCTATATAGACTCAATAGCAACGTATTGCCCACACGTGTGTAGTGAGCTAGCCAGCCAGGGCCAGGTGACAATCCTGGCCACAGGAACTTTCACTTTATTCACACCCTTATTAGTGGTAAAATATTTTTTGTCTACATTCTTTACATAAAATTTACTTGGTGTACAGTGCCAGTTAAACATGGAACATTGATGAAATTGTCAACACCTATCTCACAGAGATATCAGCTAATTTTAAAAATTATTTTATATCTCATTCATTCATCATAGAACCATTTGGAGTATTTCCTGTGTGCCAAGTGTTTATAGCTTCAGAAAGAGGAAAAACACTAAGATGAGTAAGAAATATTATTTGCCTTCCAATACCTTTGAGCTTGGTGAGGACATAAACATAGGGAAAAAACTAAAGTAGAATGATAATTGCCATAGGAGATAATGTGAGAAATGAGTAGAACGCAAGGAACTCTGCCTGAGGGAGGCAAGAAAGGTTCCAGTGAGAAGGCAGTACTGAGGTTCTCATGCAGAGCTCATGCCAGGCACCGAAGGAGAGGCATGCATCTTTCAGAGCGATTCAAGTTGTCTGTGTCTCTATAACCCTGAGTATTCAGAAAGGATGACCAGTTCCTACCTTACATAAAGTGCAGTCTAAGAACTCACACAGGGCAATAAAGAAGAAGGAGAACAGATTCTTAGGGAGTAACCACTAGTGCCCTGCTGGGCAGCAGTGTGTAGGAACAATTGATACAGTCAAGCAACTAATAGTCCCTGCTCCTCCCAGTTCTTACTTTTAAGGTAGAATCTGCTGACTTTGACTCAGCCATCTCATTGTCCAAAGATGAATGATTAATTGCATAACTGTCTTACTCCTTATGTCTGGATACTCTTTGATTCCCAGAGAAGACTTAATTATCTAAGCATCCAGATTAAACATCAAGGCAGTAGTTCAGACATATGCTCATTCATAGAATTCATACTTGGAGAGGAATCCAAGTGTTAGTCTGCCAGTCATATGCATCATCCTCTGGGTAAGAGCCAGTAGGGTTTTCTTAAAGATCCACATTTGCATATTTAACACAGGGAAACGAATAGAATTATCTACTTAAAAACTGCTTATTGATTACTTTTTTTTCTCCATCAGGTATGAAGATGATAAAAGAGAATGGGCTGGGATGTTGAAGGAAATACGTTATGCTTCAGGAGCTAGTTGCCTGGCCACACGTTTAAATCTCTTCAAACTGTCTAAACTATAACCGAGAAGGTGAAAAAACAGAATAGAATAGGAGGTAGTTTGTTTAGAAAATAGGGCTTTAATTTATTCTGCTTTTTAAAAGCCTACATGGAGATTCATGTAGAAATTATTCACTAAATTATTGTCCAAAAGATTAGAAGTGGTTATCAAAAAGTTATTGAGTCTTCAATATAATGATCAGAGTTTAAAACCACTTTTTTAATAAAAATTAAATGTTAAGCTCGACAGATTATTTTCTTTGTTAATCTGTGTCAATCAATTGTAAAGGAGGTTCCTTACATAAGTTCTTTACTAATGCTTTCATTTGCATTGTTAGGGTACCTTTACACTCATTTTCTATTAATAATAAAGTTGGAGGATGAAATATATACATCTACATTATTTTAAATGTTCAAAATATCAAATATCAAAAACCTTCCCTCGTGCTTCGAGATATAACAAGAATGTTGTGCATTATGTTAAAGAGTGATGCCAAAAGAGAACTTTGGAACTGCTATTTAAGGTATAAAATAAATCAGTCTCATTTGAAGAGGACAAGTCTCTAAGTAAAAGTGATCAAATTCAAGTAGTCTTTCTTTTTTCTCCATTCCCTTTGCGACACTGGCACACTGCTGTGATTTAAGTCAAATTTTTATATTTTTAAATTTAAAACCAGTAACTCAGTCTTTAAACCACAATATATCCTATCCCCCACTCTGAATTTTTCTCCATAGCATTTAATATCATCTATAGTTATAATATACTTTATTCATTTATTTTGACTAACACCATGGCAGATGTTATAGTAACTGCTGTGTCCCCAAGCATCTAAAACAATTCCTGGCACATAGTATGGACTTAAAGAATGAATTGCAGTTTCTTAAAAGCCACACATCTTTTCTATTAAGAATTTAAACAATTTCCCAACCAGATACTAGACAAAGTATTCCATTATAAAATGTCTGTTTATTTTAATAGGTATGTAATTGACCTTAAAATTAGTCGATTCTATGCTATTATTTTTTAATAGAGTCAGGACATTTAAAATTAAGTTCGTATGTGCCATACCATGATAGCTAATTTTAAATAAAAACTAAAATCATGATTTGCTTTCTCCAAATACACGTTCTCTCAGGTAGTCAATCCGAGCACCCTTTGTTGACAGTGCCATAGAGTTCCATTCAAAATGAGGGATCTGTAAAACAAGCAATGTAGTTTGAATGGAGGTTTTAAAGCAACAACATCAGGGAAGACTTATGTACTGACATGAGCGGGAGGAGCCTTGTGAAATCGGTTTCCATGAGCACAGCCTCTGGACCATTTTTGGAAGCCAAGTGGGCCCTTCTTCGGCCAAAGCCCACAAGACCTATTTCTGCCTCACAGCCCCTGTCATCCTCCTGTACTTATAATACCAACAATGGACATTTTTTCCTTACATACCTTTTCTATATTCATATACTACCCTTTTTCTCTTATAATTCTGTCCATCTCCATAGTGCCTCTCTCTCCTAAGGTAAATATAAAAATCAACAGATCTAGAGACAATTATTTTTATTTATTATTCTTAAAAAAAAATAAAGACCTATTCTGTTTCAGAGATATTTTAATGTAACTTTTAATCTTTTTAAAAGGTAATTCTAGAACTTTCATATTAAAAGGAAACACATGTATGAATAGTGACTCTGGGTTTTTCATAAGCTTAATTACATGAATATTTCCTACCTGAATTACACGATAGCCCAAAATTTCCAAATGTCGTTTTTTTGTAGCGGATTTTCCTTTTAAGTGAGGGATGTTTCTACAGAAAGCTTTTGAATCCAAAAATTCCAAAGCAATCCTATAGAAGATTTTTAAAAATTACTTACTTCTGAAATCAAAATGAGAAACTGAACAATCACAAGTCTTTCAGGAATAAGATTGCATCTTTATAAACTAACAAAAGCCCAATGAATATAAATAAATATATCAAGTTATTTTTCTGTTTATATTAGTAATTGATGACAAGTAAATCTATTCATTGGAATTTACACCAAATTATAGTATCTCCATACTTTCATCCATTTGTTTCTTTGTCCAATATATATATATTATGCACCTACCATATGTAAGGCACTGTGAAGGATAAAGAGATAAAGAGACATAGCTTATAGTCTAACAGAGAACATATGATACACAGTATCTTAATGCAGTGTAAGAAGTGGCTAAGTGCTATCAAATAAGTAGAGAGATATGGGAGCTCCAAAGAAGATATTTACTTCCATTGAGCACAATTAGGTTAGCACTAATTTAGTTCCATCACTAGGCTTTGGACAGCAAAGGACAGATATTAAGGCAGAAGGAACCGGAAAAGGAAGGTACAGAGGCAGAATGCCTGAGATACATGAGCAGATTCTACTACAATCCTCGATAGCTACCTGAGTTCATTAAATTCTTAATGTTAATAAAACTTAATATTCAATTAACAAAATCTGAAACTAAGAAATAGGTTACCTTTCAGCTCCAGGTGGCAGACTTGATCCAACTATTTGTGTATTTGATTCCCCGTGCACTTCTGGCAGTATTCCTGAAGTTCTAAAATGGCTTCCATAAGGAAGAGGTTTCTTTCTTTTATCCAAGATACACTCAAAATCTATAAGGATGTACAGTGATCAACAGTATTTATTAGTATATTCTTACAGGTAAAAAATTAACATATATTTTAAATATATGTACATGTATACAAACATATATACATGTATGTAGGCACCCCCCCCACACACACAAGAATAATGTACCTCCCTAATTATTCAACTTATTTTATAAGACCTTGTCCAATGGTCTCTTTGAAAGTCAATCAATAAAAATCTAACAGCAAAAAAGATGGCGCGAGAGGTGAGACACAGGCCTCGTCCCAAAACCACATATAATATGAAAATATAATTAATACAACTAATCCTGAAAAATCAACAGGAGAGAAGGCTGTGCCAGACTTCATACACCTGGAGAAAAGAACAGACTTCACGGAACAGGGTAATGTACCAAAGCCATGATCTGGCGGGAACCAAGCTCTTCCCCCACCCCAGCTCACTAGTGGGAGGAAAAGGAGCGGAAAGGGAGTTGGAGGCCTGGGACTGCTGAACACCAAGCCCTGGAGATCTGCTTTGGGAGCACGAACCTACATTGCATGGTGCTCTGGATATTAGTGGGGATGGAAAGCTAAGACAGGCAGAATACCTGGAGAGACTGAGATTCCACCCGCTTGTAGAAAACAGATCCACATCCAGCTGCTGGGGTACAAAAGAAAGGTGGGCAGTCTGAGAGACTTCCTAACAGCAAAAGGACTGTTAAAGGGGCAAGGATTTCACAAAGCTTGCTGCTCAGGACAAAGGACAGGTGGACAAAACTGAATTTAGGAACGAGATTCAATCGTTAAAGAATACAGTATCTGATGAAACATACAATGGAGTGATTTAAAAGCAGATTAGGTGTAGTAGAGGAGACAGTAAATGGAACAGAAATTAGAGAAGAGGAATACAAAGAAGCTGAGGCACAGAGAGAAAAAAGGATGTCTAGGAATTAAAGAATATTGAGAGAACTGTGTGACCAATGCAAATGGAACAATATTCCCATTATAGGAGTACCAGAAGAGGAAGAGAGAAAAAGAGATATAAAGTGTCTTTGAGGAGGTAATTGCTGAAAATTTCCCAATCTGGGGAAGGACACAGACTCTAAGGAAATGGAAGTGCAAAGATCTCCAAACACAAGGGACCCAAGGAAGACAACACCAAGACATATAATAATTAAAATGGCAAAGTTCAAGGATAAGGACAGACTTTAAAAACAGAAAGAGGAAAAAGATCACATACAAAGGAAACCCATCAGGCTATCATCAGACTTCTCAGCAGAAACCTTATAGGTCAGAGGGAGGGGCACGATATATTTAAAGCAATGAAGCAGAAGGGCCTCCAACCTAGAATACACAACCTGGCAAGGTTATCATTTAAATTTGAAGCACGGATTAAACCATTTCCGTGTAAGCAAAAGCTGAGAGACATTGCCTCCCACAAACCTTCTCTACAGTGTATTTTGGAGGGCCTCCTACAGATGGAAATGTTCCAAAAATTAATAGCTGTCACCAGAGGAAATAAAACCACAGTAAAAAAAGTAGAACAATTAATTACTAACCATATGTAAAATCAAATCAACTATCCCCAAAGTAGGTCAAGGCATAGACAAAGAATATGATACCTAATACACAAAAAATGAATGAGGAAGAAAATGGAGGAAAAAAACCCCTTTAGATTGTTTTGTAATAGCGTACTAAGTGAGTTAAATTGGACTGTTAGATAGTAAGGAATTTACCCTTGAACCTTTGGTAACCATGAATATAAGTCTACAATGACAATAAGTACACACCTATTGATAACCACCGTAAATGTAAATGGTCTGAATGCACCAATCAAAAGACACAGAGTCACTGAATGTATAAAAAAACAAGACCCATCTATATGCTGCTTAGAAGAGACTCACCTCAAACGCAAAGATATACACAGACTAAGAGTGAAGGGGTGGAAAAAGATATTTCATGCAAACAACAAAGAGAAAAAAGCAGGTGTTGCAGTACTTCTATCACAGAAAATAGACTTCAAAACAAAGAAAGTAACAAGAGACAAAGAAGGACATTACATAATGATAAAGGGGTTAGTCCAACAAGAGGATATAACTATTATAAATATCTATGCACACAACACAGGATCACCTACATATGTAAAACAAATACTAACAGAATTAAAGGAGGAAATAGAAAGCAATGCATTCATTTTAGAAGACTTCAACGCAACACTCACTCCAAAGGACAGATCAACCAGACAGAAAATAAGTAAAGACACAGAGGCACTGAACAACACACTAGACCAGATGGACCTAACAGACATCTACAGAACTCTACACCCAAAAGCAGCAGGATACACACTCTTCTCAAGTGCACATGAAACATTTTCCAGAATACACCACATACTACACCACAAAAAGAACCTCAGTAAATTCAAAAATATTGAAATTCTACCAACCAACTACTCAGATCACAAAGGTATAAAACTAGAAATAAATTGTACAAAGAAAACAAAAAGGCTCACAAATACATGGAGGCTTGACAACATGCTCCTAAATAATCAATGGATCAACGACCAAATTAAAAGAGAGATCAAAGAATATATGGAGACAAATGACAACAGCAACCCGCAACTTCTGTGGGTCGCAGCAAAGGCAGTTCCAAGAAGAAAGTATATTGCAATCCAGGCCTACTTAAAGAAGGAAAAACAATCCCAAAAGAATAGTCTAAAGTCACAATTATTGGAATTGGAAAAAGAAGAACAAATGAGGCCCAAGGTCACCAGAAGGAGGGACATAATAAAGATTAGAGAAGAAATAAATAAAATTGAGAAGAATAAAACAATAGAAAAAAATCAATGAAACCAAGAGCTGGTTCTTTGAAAAAACAAACAAAATAGATAAATCCCTGGCCAGATTGATTCAGAGAAAAAGAGAATCTACACACATAAACAGAATCAGAAACGAGAAAAGAAAAATCATGACGGACCCCACAGAAATACAAAGAATTATTTGAGAATACTATGAAAATCTATGTCCTAACAAGCTGGAAAACCTAGAAGAAATGGATAACTTCTTAGAAAAATACAACCTTCCAAGACTGACCAAGCAAGAAACAGAAGAACTAAACAGACCAATCACCAGCAACAAAACTGAATCGTTAATCAGAAAACTACCCAAGAACAAAACACCTGGGCCAGATGGATTCACCGCTTAATTTTACCAGACACATAGAGAAGAAATAACACCCATTCTCCTTAAAGTTTTCCAAAAAATAGAAGAGGAGGGAATACTTCCAAACTCATTCTATGAAGTCAGCATCACTCTAATACCAAAACCTGGCAAAGACCTCACCAAAAAAGAAAATTACAGACCAATACCCCTGATGAACAGATGCAAAAATACTCCACAAAATATTAGCAAACAGAGTTCAAAAATACATTAAGGGGATCATACACCATGATCAAGTGGGATTCATCTCAGGGATGCAAGGATGGCACAACATTCAAAAACCCGTCAACACCATCCATCACATCAACAAAAAGGAGAACAAAAACCAAATGATCATCTCCATAGATGCTGAAAAAGCATTTGACAAAATTCAACATCCACTCATGATAAAAACTCTCAACAAAATGGGTATAGAGGGGAAGTACCTCGGCATCATAAAGGCCATACATGACAAACCCACAGCTAACATCATACTTAACAGCTAGAAGCTGAAAGCTTTTCATATAAGATTGGGAACAAGACAGGGATGCCCACTCTTCCCACTGTTTTCAACATAGTTTTGGAGATCCTAGCCACAGCAATCAGACAAAACAAATAAATACAAGGCATCGAGATTGGTAAAGAAGAAGTCAAATTGTCACTATTTGCAGATGACATGATACTGTACATAAAAAACCCTAAAGACTCCACACCAAAACTAATAGAACTAATATCTGAATTCAGCAAAGTTGAATGATACAAAATTAATACACAGAAATCTGTTGCTTTCCTATACACTAACAATGAGCTAACAGAAAGAGAAATCAGGAAAACAATTCCATTCACAATTGCATCAACAAGAATAAAATACCTAGGAATAAACCTAATGAAGGAAGTGAAAGACCTATACCCTGAAAACTACAAGACACTCCTAAGAGAAATTAAAGAGGACACTAACAAATGGAAATGCATCCCATGCTCTTGGCTAGGAAGAATAAATATTGTCAAAATGGCTATACTACCTAAAGCAATCTACAGATTCAATGCAATCCCTATCAAAATACCAACAGCATTCTTCAATTAACTGGTACAAATACTTCCAAAATTCATATGGAACCACAAAAGACCCCGAATAGCCAAAGCAACCCTTTGAAGGAAGAATAAAATGGGGAATTACACTCCCTGACTTCAAGCTCTACTACAAAGCTACAGTAAATAAGACAATTTGGTATTGGCACAAAAACAGACCCACCGACCAGTGCAACAGAATAGAAAGTCCAGACATTAACCGAAACATATACGGTCAATTAATATATGATAAAGGATCCATGGATATACAATGGGGTAATGACAGCCTCCTGAACTCAAAACGGATCAAAGACATGAATGTAAGTCATGAAACCATAAAACTCTTAGAAAAAAACATAGGCAAAAATCTCTTGGACATAAACATGAGCAACTTCTTCATGAACATATCTCCCCAGGCAAGAGAAACAAAAGCAAAAATAAACAAGTGGGACTATATAAAGTTAAAAAGCTTCTGTACAGCAAAGGACACCATCAGTAGAACAAAAAGACATCCTACAGTATGGGAGAATATATTCATAAATGACATATCCGATAAGGGGTTGACATCCAAAATATATAAAGAACTCACGCACCTCAACAAACAAAAAGCAAATAATCCAATTAAAAAATGGGCAGAGGATATGAATAGACACTCTCCAAAGAAGAAATTCATATGGCCAACAGGCACATGAAAAGATGCTCCACATCACTAATCATTGGAGAAATGCAAATTAAAACCACAATGAGATATGACCTCACACAAGTAAGGATGGCCAACATCCAAAAGACAAACAACAAATGTTGGCAACAATGTGGAGAAAGGGGAACCCTTGTACACTGCTGGTGGGAATGTAAACTAGTTCAACCATTGTAGAAAGCAGTATGGAGGGTCCTCAAAAAACTCAAAATAGAAATACCATTTGACCCACGAATCCCACTCTTAGAAATTTACCCTAAGAATGCAGCAGCCCAGTTTGAAAAAGACATATGCACCCCTATGTTTATCGCAGCACTATTTACAATAGCCAAGAAATGAAAGCAACCTAAGTGTCCATCAGTAGATGAATGGATAAAGAAGATGTGGTATATATACACAATGGAATATTATTCAGCCATAAGAAGAAAACAAATCCTACCATTTGCAACAACATGGATGGCGATAGAGAGTATTATGCTCAGTGATATAAGCCAGGCGGAGAAAGACAAGTATCAAATGATTTCACTCATATGTGGAGTATAAGAGCAAAGAAAAAAACTGTAGGAACAAAACAGCAGCAGAATCACAGAACCCAAGAATGGACTAACAGTTACCTAAGGGAAAGGGAATGGGGAGGATGGGTGAGAAGGGAGGGACAAGGGGTAAAAAGGGGCATTACAATAAACAGACATAATGTGGGGGGGGGGGCACGGGGAGAACTGCACAATCCAGAGAAGACAAGTAGTGATTCTATGGCATTTCACTACGCTGATGCACAGTGACTGTAATGTGGTATGTGGGGGGGCCTTGATGAAGTGGGGAGTATAGTAACCACAATGTTGTACATGTAATTGTAGATTAGTGATACCAAAATAAAAAAAAATGGCCATCCTGCCTAAAGCAATCTACAGATTCAATGCAATCCCTGTCAAATTACCAGCAGCATTATTCAATGAACTAGAAAAAATAGTTCTCAAATTAATATGGACCCACAAAAGACCCTGAATAGCCAAAGCAATCCTGAGAAGAAATAAAGCAGGAGGATTATGCTCTCCACCTTAAAGCTCTACTACAAAGCCACAGTAATCAAGACAATTTGGTACTGGCACAAGAACAGACCCATATATCAATGGGACACAATAGAGAGCCCACATATAAACCCAAGCATAAAGGAGCCATAGATATACAATGGAGAAATGATGGCCTCTTCAAGAACTGGTGTTGGCTAAAATGGACAACTACATGCAAGACAATGAAACTGGATTATTGTCTAACTGCAAAGACAAAAGTAAACTCGAAATGGATCAAACATCTCAATGTAAGTGATGTAACCATAAAATTCTTAGAAGAAAATATAGGCCAAAATCTCTTCAATATAAACATGAGCAACTTTTTCATAAACACATCTCCTCAGGCAAGGGAAACAAAAGCAAAAATGAACAAGTGGGACTATATCAAGCTAATAAGCTTCTTTACAGCAAAGGACACCATCAGCAGAACAAATGGCTGCTTTAGTATAGGAGAATATATCTGTAAACGACATATCCGACAAGGGGTTAACATCTAAAATATATAAAGAACTCACATGCCTGAACACTCAAAAAGAAAATAACCCGATTGAAAATGGGTGGAGGATATGAACAGACACTTCTCCAAAAAAGAAATTTACATTCCCACCAGCAGTGTAGGAGGGTTCCCCTTTCTCCATATCCTCACCAACATTTGTTGTTGTTTGTCTTTTGAATGGTGGCAATCCTAATTGCTGTGAGGTGTTATCTATCTCATTGTGGTTTTAATTTGCATTTCTCTGATGACGAGTGATGTGGAGCATCTTTTCATGTGCCTCTTGGCCACCTGAGTTTCTTTGGAGAAGTATCTGTTCAGATCCTCTGCTCATTTTTTAATTGGGTTATTTGCTTTTTGTTTGTTGAGGTGTGTGAGCTCTTTATATATTTTGGATGTCAACTCTTTTTCGGATATGTCATTTATGAATATATTCTCCCATACTGATGGATGCGTTTTTGTTCTATTGATGGTGTCCTCTGCTGTACAGATTTTCAGCTTGATATAGTCCCACTTGTTCATTTTTGCTATTGTTTCCCTTGCCCGGGGAGACATGTTCATGAAGAAGTTGCTCATGTTTATGTCCAAGAGATTTTTGCATACGTTCTTTTCTAAGAGTTTTATGGTTTCATGACTTACATTCAGGTCTTTGATCTATTTCGACTTTACTTTTGTGTATTGGGTTAGACAATGATTCAGTTTCATTCTCTTACATGTAGCTGTCCAGTTTTGCCAATACCAGCTATTGAAAAGGCTGTCATTTCCCCATTGTATATCCACAGCTCTTTTATCAATATTAATTGACCACATATCTCTGGGTTAATATCTGGACTCTGTATTCTGTTCCACTGGTCTATGGTTCTTTTCTTGTGCCAGTACCAAATTGTCTTGATTACTGTGGCTTTGTAGTAGAGCTTGAAGTTGGGAAGCAAGATCCCCACTGCGTTATTCTTCCTACTCAGGATTGATTTGGCTATTCAGGGTCTTTTGTGGTTCCATATGAATTTTAGAACTATTTGTTCCAGTTTGTTGAAGAATGCTCTTGGTACTTTGATAGGGATTGCATTGAATCTGTAGATTGCTTTAGGCAGGACGGCCATTTTGACACTATTAATTCTTCCTACCCAAGAGCATGGGTTGAATTCCCATTTATTAGTGTCCTCTTTAATTTCTCTTAGGAGTGTGTTGTAGTTTTCAGGGTATAGGTCTTTCACATCCTTCATTAGGTTTATTCCTAGATTTTTTATTTGTTTTGATGAAAGTGTGAATGGAATTGTTTTCCTGATTTCTCTTTCTGCTAGTTCATCATTAGTGTATAGGAATGCAACAGATTTCTGTGTATTAATTTTGTATCCTGCAACATTGCTGAACTCAGATATATTTCTAGTAGTTTTGGAGTGGATTATTTAGGGTTTTTTATGTACAATATCATGACACCTGCAAATAGTGAGTTTGACTTCTTCCTCACCAATCTGGATGCCTATTATTTATTTGTTTGGTCTGATTGCTATGGCTAGGACCTCCCGCACTATGTTGAATAAAAGTGGGGAGAGTGGGCATCCCTGCGTTGTTCCTGATCTAAGGTGAAAAGCTTTCAGCTTCTTGCTGTTAAGTATGAGGTTGGCTGTGGTTTTGTCATATATGGCCTTTATTATGTTGAGGTACTTGCCCTCTATATCCATTTTGTTTAGAGTTTTTATCATGAATGGACATTGAATTTTGTTGAATGCTTTTTCAGCATCTATGGAGATGATCATGTGGTTTTTGTCCTTTTTGCTGATGAGGTGGATGATGTTGGTAAAGGATGTTTTACCATCCTTGCACCCTTGGGATGAATCCCACTTGATTATGGTGTATGATCCTCTTGATGTATTTTTGAATTCGGTTTGCTAATATTTTGTTGAGTATTTTTGCATCTATGTTCACCAGGGATATTGGTCTGTAGTTTTCTTTTTTTGTGGGGTCTTTGCCTGGTTCTGGTACTAGAGTGATGCTGGCTTCATAGAATGAGTTTGGAAGTATTCCCTCCTCTTCTATTTTTTGGAAACCTTTAAGGAGAATGGGTATTATGTCTTCTCTAAATGTCTGCTAAAATTCAGTGGTGAATCCATCTGGCCTGGGAGCTTTGTTCTTGGGTAGTGTTTTGAATACCGATTCAATTTCATTTCTGGTAATTGGTCTGTTTAGATTTTATGTTTCTTCCCTGGTCAGTCTTGGAAGGTTGTATTTTTCTTGAAAGTTCTCCATTTCTTCTGGGTTATCCAGGTTGTTAGCATATAGATTTTCATAGTATTCTCTAATAATTCTCTTTATTTCTGTGGTGTCCGTCATGATTTTTCCTTTCTCATTTCTGATTCTATTTATGTGTGTAGACTCTTTTTCTCTTAATACATCAGGCTATGGTTTATCAATTTTATTTCCTCAAAGAGCCAGCTCTTGGTTTCATTGATTTTTTTCTATTGTTTAATTATTCTCAATGTTATTTATTTATTCTCTCATTTTTATTATGTCCCTCCTTCTTCTGACTTTGGTCCTCATTTGTTCTTCTTTTTCCAGTTTCAATAATTCTGACCTTAGACTAGTTATTTGGGATTGTTCTTCCTTCTTTAAATAGCCTGCATTGCTAGATACTTTCCTTTTATAACTGCCTTCACTGCATCCCACAGAAGTTGGAGCATTGTGCTGTTGTCATTTCTCTCCATATATTGCTTGATCTCTGTTTTAATTTGGTCGTTGATCCCTTGATTTTTTAGGAGCATGTTGTTAAGCCTCCATGTGTTGATGAGCCTTTTTGTTTACTTTGTATAATTTATTTCTAGTTTTATATATTTGTGATCTGAGAAGTTGGTGGTAGAATTTCAATCTTTCTGAATTTACTGAGGCTCTTTTTGTGGCCTAGTATGTGGTCTATTCTGGAAAATGTTACATGTGTACTTGGGAGGAATGTGTATCCTGCTGTTTTTGGGCGTAGAGTTTTGTAGATGTCTGTTAGGTCCATCTGTTCTAGTGTGTTGTTCAGTGCCTGTGTCCTTACTTATTTTCTGTCTGATTGATCTATCCTTTGGAGTGAGTGGTGCGTTGAAGTCTCCTAAAATGAATACATTGCATTCTGTTAGTATTGTTTCACATGTCGGTGCTCCTGTGTTGGGTGCATATATATTTATCATGGTTATATGCTCTTGTTGGACTGACCCCTTTATCTTTACGTAATGTCCTTCTTTATCTTTTGTTACTTTCTTTGTTTGGAAGTGTATTTTGTCTGATACAAGTACTGCAACACCTGCTTCTTTTCTCCCTGTGGTTTTTGTGAAATATCTTTTTCCATCTCTTCACTTTAAGTCGGTGTATGTCTTTGGGTTTCAGGTGAGTCTCTTGTAAGCAGCACATAGATGGGTCTTGCTTTTTTATCCATTCTTTTACTCTGTGTCTTTTGATTGGTGCATTCAGTCCATTTAAATTTAGCATGATTATCGATAGATATGTATTTATTGCCATTGCAGGCTTTGGATTCATAGTTACCAAAGGTTCAAGAGTAGCTTCTTTACTATATAACTGTCTAACTTTAACTCACTTATTATGCTATTATAAACACAGTCTGATGATTCTTAATTTTTCCCCCTTCTTTTTCTTCCTCCTCCACCCTTGCTGTGTTAGGTGTTTTATTCTGTACTCTTTTGTGTTTCCCTTGACTGCTTTTGTGGATAGCTGATTTTATTTTTTGCCTTTAGTTAGTATTTGGTTGATCTGCTTTCTTTGCTGCCATTTTATTTTCTCTGGTGACATCTATTTAACCTTAAGAGTACTTCCATCTAGAGAAGTCCCTTTAAAATACCCTGTAGGGTGGTTTGTGGGAGGCAAATTTCCCCAACTTTGCTTATCTGGAAATTTTTAAATCCCTCCTTCAAATTTAAATGATATTTGTGCTGGAAACAGTATTCTTGGTTCAAGGTCCTTCTGTTTCATTGCATTAAATATATCATGCCATTCTCTTCTGGCCTGTAAGGTTTCTGTTGAGAAGTCTGATGATAGCCTGATGGGTTTTCCTTTGTAGGTGATCTTTTATCTCTCTCTGGATCTCTTTAATACCCTGTCCTTGTCCTTGATCTTTGCCATTTTAATTATGTGTCTTGGTGTTGTCCTCCTTGGGTCCCTTGTGTTGGGAGATCTGTGGGCTTCCATGGTCTGAGATACTATTTCCTTCCCCAGCTTGGGGAAGTTTTCAGCAATTATTTCTTCAAAGAGACTTTCTATCCCTTTCTCCCCTCTCTTCTTCTGGTACTCCTTTTATGTTAATATTGTTCCGTTTGGATTGGTCACACAGTTCTCTTAATATCCTTTCATTCCTAGAGATCCTTTTATCTCTCTGTGCCTCAACTTCTCTGTATTCCTGTTCTCTGATTTCTATTCCATTAACAGTGTCTTTTACCTCATCCAGTCTGCTCTTATGTCCTTCTATTGATTGTTTCATTTCTGTTATCTCTCTCAGGACTTCAACCCTTAGCTCTTGCATATTTCTCTGCAGGTCCATCAATATGGTTATGACTTTTATTTTGAATTCTTTTTTAGGAAGATTGCTTATATCTATCTCGCCAGGCCCTCTCTCTCATGTTGAGTGATTTTGGACTGGACCAGGTTCTTCTGCCTTTTCATGTAGATAGAAGTGATCACCGGCAAGTAGCGTGTGTGTCAGCTGGGAGAACAAAGTCCCTTCCTGCTTGCTGCTCGCCATACCCTTCTCCGCTGCCTGTGCCAGTTACCCGCACACAGGGAGCAGTCTCTGGGTTAATCCTGAGCTGCCATGGGCTGGGCGGCCCTCTGGATGGCCTAGTGCACTCCCAGGTGTTGCAGGCGAGCAGCGTTTGTTCTCCTGTGAGAACCACATCCCTTCATGCCTTCCCGACTTGACCCCAGCTTCCTCTGTCTATGCCAGGCAGCTGCGTACTGGCGGCAGCTTCTGCTTCTGGCTCAGTTAGCTGCACACTGGGAGAAGACTCTGTATGGTTGCTGTGGGAGGGGCTGCTACCGGCTGCTCCGTGACAATGGTTGGTCAGCTGGTTTGCTTGCAGTGCCAGCTGGGGGAATGAACGGCAGGCTGCTTATCGCCATGAGGGGCTTCAGAGCTGTGTTGCCACCCAGGGGTTTAGGGCACCTTTAGTTCCTTAAGATTCCCAGCCTGCTGAGCTGGGTGTGCCGGGACGATTTTGTCCACCTGTTAAACCCTTGTCCCTTTAAGACTTTTAAATCTCCCGCTTTTCTTTTGTCCCAGGGGAGCCAGCTGTAGGTACCCACTCATGGTCTCCATCTTGGATTTTACATTTCCGTTTCTCTAATATCCAGTACACCATGCAATGTGTGTCTCTGCTCCTGGTGCAGATTACTAGGGCTGGTTATTTATCAGTCCTGTGCTTCCAATCCCTCCCCACTCTGATTCTTTTCCTCCTGCTGGTGAGCTGGGGTAGGGGTAGTGCTCGGGTCCTGCTGGGTCACGGCTTTGTGTCTTACCCTTTCTGTGAGATGCTGAGTTCTCACAGATGTAGATGTAGCCTGGCTGTTGTTTTGTATCTTCTGGTGTCTTTTTTAGGAATAGTTGTATTTGCTGTATTTTTAAAATATATATAGTTTTGGGAGCAGATTTATTTCCTCCACTCTACTCATGATGCCATCTTCAGAGGCTCCCCAGAAATAGTAGGTTTAACTATTTCCTTTTTACATATAAGGGAAAAGTAGAGCACTGAAGGATCTTCAAGTTAATTATCAAACATGAAATATAGTTATCTCATTAAAAGAATTAATTCTGGAGCTAGAATGCCTAGATCATATCCTGACTCTGCTATTTGCCAACTATACAACTTTGGGCAAACTGTAGTATCTCTGGGTCTCAGTTTCTTTATCCATAAAATAAAAATAATTTATGTACCTTGTAGGGACATAATAAGTTTATTATATATAAGACAAAACAGTATCTAACACATGTTAAGCAATATGTACATGTATTCATTACTACTGTTCCTGTATATAATTGCAGCATTGCTTGACAGGTGCACATATCAGCAAAACAACCTTAAGATTTGATTAAATGAACTACAGCATACTCATTCAATGAAATTATGCAGTCACTAAAAATAATGTATATTTGCTGGCATAGAAAAACAGTCACAATAAACAAAGTTACAAACACTATAGAACAAGCCATTTTTGTTATAAACAAGTCAGTAAGAAGCAGAAAAACAGACAACAAAAGTAAACAATAGTTGAATCAGGGTGATTTTTCTCTTTTGTTATCTGTCTTTTCTGGTTTTTCTATAAGCATGTATCATGTTTTTTTTAAAGTGAGTGTTTTTTTAATACCTTAAGAAATGTCTAAAATCCACAGTTATTAATCATCCTATTTGTTTACAGGCCCTATACGTCACTGTCCCTCATAAATACAATGCTTTAAAAAATTTTTTAAGAAAGAATACAAAACTAAGATGTGTCAGAAAGACAGAATACAGTGGGATCCCCAACTTTCTTGTTATTTTTAATATAGTTTAAAACAGTAATTGGTTTTTGGCAACCACTTATATTATTAGTTTATATCAAGCTTTAAATCCTTTAGACCATCCTGTATATAATCCAGATGTTTTCTAAATTGAAATTAAGAAAGTTTGTTAATCCTCTTAAAATTGATCTTTTCATTTAAAGCACACCACTTGAATTTAGCTATTTTTAAAAAATCTTATCTTACTATGCTGATGGACAGTGACTGTAATGGGGTATGTGGTGGGGACTTGATAATAGGGGGAGTGTAGTAACCGTAATGTTGCTCAAGTAATTGTACATTAATGATACCAAAAGAAAAAAAAGAAAAAAAAATCTTATATTGTCATCTAACATATCAGCTAGACTACCAGCTTTATATCATTCACAACAAAATTAGAATGCCTTCTGCAGCTAAACCACTGAAACAAAATTAACCAGGTTAGTGTTAAGCACACACCGATGGAAATCTTTGTCCAGGTTGATAACCTAACTTAGTTTTGAGATGAACTTAAAACAATGAAATTGTGATGTCATTTCCTTGACTTTAGGGCACTTAGTGGAAAGGAAAGAATCTTGAAGATCCTCAAGTGTGCAGTGAATCTGCATCTGGGTTTTACTTAGAATTAATGAAAGACTAACCGTAAAAATTTTTAGAATTACAACAAAATGCTGATGGTAATCAAAGTTGCACCATGGAAACTTGGGATTCACTGTACTGTTCTTTGTACTTTAGTCTATTTTGGAATTTTCATAACTTGAAAAAAATTTTAAAACTTCTTTAGAATTCCAATCAATGAGATGACTCTATTTAAATTAGTTTGGTCTTCTGAAAGTGGCTAATAACCTACCAAAGACTTACCTATTTTGTGATAATAAGGCGTAAGAACTGAGGTTTTTACACAATTGATTCCTCCTAGTATCTCTGCTAACATTTTATAAATCTGCTGTTGTGCTCCATTCATGCTGCCAATATCTTTATGAAAATAAAAATAATTAGTTCACTTAATCACTTTTTTTAACAAAATCATCCCAATTCTACAAAATGAAAAATAAACACTGATATTTTCAACAAGAGCTTCAGTGTAACACCAAAAGCAATGACACTAAATTCAGTACAAGTTGTTTGCACTCTACCAAAGGAGGTTTAGTACCCTAAAGAGTAAGTGATTCTGTAACACAATCTCACCTACAAAATGGTTTCATTAAACTGGTCATAGCACTCTTGGGAACTCTGGTGTCATTATTAAGCTTAACAATAACACCAACATACTGCCTAATAAGTTACTTTGGAATTAAACTTTGCTATCTGACCCAAGAAAACTCAGACCTTTACTATACTGTTGTTGACAGAAGCGGTCATGAAACCATGGAATCTGATACTCAGGGCACTCCAAGCAGACTGCTCTATTTAACTCCATGAGACGGAATTTGACCCGTGTATTTAGAGATGAACAGACAACTGAAATCAAAAGCAACATATTAATAGATTTTGGCAGCTTGGACCTAACAAAGACAATTCATTTTTCACATTCACTTATCCCTATTATTTATTGACATTTTTATTCTCATATTATAAATAATTTCATTAGCACACATATGCTTTATATTTTTTAATTACTACATTGAGAGGCATGAATAGGACCAATTCCTATACTGTTCTGCTAGCTATGAATGTTAAAACTACATATTAAAAAATATTATCTAAGAATTTTCATTGACCTAATATTCCACATTTATAAATCTATCCTAAGGAAACAGTGAGATCAATGATTGATGCATAATACACCAAAATATTAAGAGGTAGTTTCACTTGATTATGAAGTAATCTTTATGAAATTATGAGTAATCTTTAACTGTCTACAGTTTCCTGTGTTTTCCAAATTTTCTACAATAAGCAGGAAACACTTTTATAAACATTACTAACATTTATATGCTTCAGTATAGAGCTGAAACTTGGATATAAAGTGCACTTGGATAAAAAGCACTCTGATTAACTTAATAAATTAAAATGTAGATACATACATTCAAGTTGAGAATCCATTTTGGCTAAGAATTTGATGTTAAAAATTGTCCTTAGCAGATCTTCTGGAAAATATTCAAGTGTGGCCAGAGAAAAACCAAGAAACACCAACATGAGAGGATCCAATATACCTAAAACAAAATTAAGATTAAAAAAAATAAAACAACTATATGTACAGCTGCCTCACATATATATAAGCACACATTTTATTCCAGTAAAAACAGGTTTCTAAAAAATGTACAAATACAGCCTTGAAAAAATGAATCTATAGTGTTACAAAGTAGGATAATGGTGGAGTAGTTACCTTTGGGTGGGGGCAGAGTAGGAAAGGAGAGAAGGGTGCTGTGGAACAGGCTGTTTCTTGATCTAGGTACTGATTCCTTGGGTGATTCAATTTGTATAAATTCATACTAAATGCTGATATGTGAAAGTTTCTGTATCATTATACTTCAATAAAGGTTATTAAAATTGCCTTTTAAAGAGAAAATTCCAAACAAAAAAGAGATGTGATCCTGGTTTCTATGTATTAACAATAATATGATAGTGCTCAGAATGTTAGGTATCACACTAAGAACTTTAGATATGTTAACTCATTTAAACCTCACTTCAGTATACAGTAGGAATGATTTTTATCTCTGCTTTGTACTTAAGTATACAGAGGTACACAGAAACTAACTGATATGCCTGGAGCCACACAATTAGCTAGTGGAGGGTGAGATTTAACCTAGAGAGTCCAGGTCTGGAGCCTGGGACACTGTATTCTGCTGCTTTCTAATCTCCAGGCTAAGTGAGACACACATGCAGCTCAGGCTCCACTAGCACCTCCTCCTTTACCTTTCACTTAGCAGAACGGCACATGTGTCAGAGTATAAGGCTTGAAGTTATTTGGCTGATCTGCCTTACCCAAGAGACATTTTTGATGACAGGGAGGTGACCCCTACTGGCAGAAATATTCTTACAAAGGAAAAAAGTGTTAAATCTTTTCTTTTGTATTTTTTGCCAGTTTATTCAAGAAAACAACTCATAAAAGAGGTGAATTGTGATGACCTCTGCCAGCAAAATTAATCTGTCAAAACTAATATTTATTCAAAATTAAGAAAATTATTACTCCATTACTTAAAATTTTACTTGCAAAGGGCTCCAAGAACTTTCCAAATACTTAGGAAGTCATAAAAAAATCACAGCTGTACTTCTCAACCTTTCTTCTACTTTCCTTTATCTTACCCCTTCTTCTCCTATATTTTCTCTCTTTTAAGGATGTACTTTCATTTCCTTCTGGCTAACACATGACTGAACAACTTGAAATGCACACTCTTTTTTTAGCACTTAAAAAAATTTTTTTTTGGTATCATTAATATACAATCACATGAGCAACATTGTGGCTACTAGATTTCCCCCTATTATCAAGTCCCTACCACATACCCCACTAGTCACTATCCATCAGTGTATAAGATGCTAAAGAGTCAGTACTTGTCTTCTCTGTGCTATACTGTCTTCCCCATGCCCGCCCCCATCAGGTTATGTGTGCTAATCGTAATGCCGCTTATTCCTCCTCCCTCCGTTCCCCCCCACACTCCCCAGACTCTTTCCCTTTGGCAACTGTTAGTCCATTCTTGGGTTCCGTGATCTGCTGCTGTTTCATTCCTTCAGTTTTTTTACTTTGCCCTCATACTCCACATATGAGTGAAATCATTTGATACTTGTCTTTCTCTGCCTGGCTATTTCACTGAGCATAATACCCTCTAGCTCCATCCATGGTGTTGCAAATGGTAGGATTTGTTTTCTTCTTATGGCTGAATAATATTCTATTGAGTATATGTACCACATCTTCTTTATCCATTCATCTACTGATGGACATTTAGGTCGCTTCCATTTCTTAGCTATTGTAAATAGTGCTGCAATAAACATAGGGGTGCATATGTCTTTTTCAAACTGGGAAACTGAGTTCTTAGGGTAAATTCCTAGGAGTGGAATTCCTGGGTCAAATGATATTTCTATTTTTAGGTTTTTGAGGAACCTCCATATTGCTTTCCACACTGGTTGAATGAGTTTACATTCCCATCAGCACTGTAGGAGGGTTTCCCTTTCTACACATCCTTGCCAACATGTTATTGTTTGTCTTTTGGATGTTAGCCATCCTAATTGGTGTGAGGTGATATCTCATTGTGGTTTTCATTTGCATTTCTCCAATGATAAGGGATGTGGAACATCTTTTCATGTGCCTGTTGGCCATCTGAATTTCTTCTTTGGAGAAGTGGCTGTTCACATACTCTGCCCATTTTTTAATAGGGTTATTTGCTTTTTGGATGTTAAGACGTGTGAGTTCTTTATATATTTTGGATGTTAACCCCTTGTCGGATTTGTCATTTACAAATACATTCTCCCATACTGTAGGATGCCTTTTTGTTCTACTGATGGTGTCCTTTGCTGTACAGAACCTTTTTAGCATGATGTATTCCCATTTGCTCATTTTTTCTTTTGTTTCTCTTGCCCAAGGAGATCCTTTCAGGGAAAGGTTGCTCATGTTTATATTCAAGAGTTTTGCCTATGTTTTCTTCTAAGAGTTTTATGGTTTCATGACTTACATTCAGATCTTTGATCCATTCTGAGTTTACTTTTGTGTATGGGGTTAGAAAATAATCCAGTTTCATTCTCTTGCATGTCCATTTTCGCCAACACCAGTTGTTGAAGAGGCTGTCATTTCCCCATTGTATATCCATGGCTCCTTTATAGTATATTAATTGGCCATATATGCTTGGGTTTACATCTGGGCTCTCTAGTCTGTTCCATTGGTCTATGGGTCTGTTCTTGTGCCAGTACCAAATTGTCTTGATTACTGTGGCTTTGTAGTACAACTTGAAGTTGGGTAGCATAATACCCCTGCGTTATTCTTCCTTCTCAGGATTGTTTTGGTTATTCGGGGTCGTTTGTGGTTTCATGTGAATTTTAGAACTATTTACTCTAGTTTATTGAAGAATAACTAGTTCGTTAGTATATAAGAATGCAACAGATTTCTGTGTATTAATTTTGTATCCTGCAACTTTGCTGAATTCAGATATTAGTTCTAATAGTTTTGGAGTGAATTCTTTAGGTTTTTTATGTATAATATCATGTCATCTGAAGTGCAAACTCTTAAGTCTCAGTTTCAAATCTTTCTTTCTTCACATAGTTGTTACTAAAAAGGGGTGTATACGAATGCCACACATGCATACACCCACACACGAGTAATGTGACACAAGTCAGAGCAGCTCCTTTGTCTCGTCCATTAGCAGACACAGTGGTAGCAGACACAGTCAGACTCTGTACAGCTGGCAGAGCCCACAAAAATGCAGCACAGTCCATGAGCATGATGCTGACATAATTAATGTATTCACACTGGTCTCCCACCAGCCTAACTAGAAGTGTCCAGGTCTAGAGAACATACTCTAATATTGAGCCTAATGTATTAGGGTGGATATGGAAGCTCTCAGAAAGGATCGGCTGCTGGTGACTAACAGGCGCATATTGCTGTCCAGACACTGCCAAAAGCTCTGAGGAAACTAGTCTCCAGTTGTCTCTCCGACCTCATCTCCTATCAACTCTGTCTCCCTCTTTCCACTCCTGCCACATTGGATCTGCTGTTGCCAACAAAAACCAAGCATGTTCTCACCTAAGGGCCTTTTGTACTTGCTTTTCTTGGTTCCGTGACTCTCATTCCCACAAAGAGAATTGGCAGGGATCATTCCTCCATTTCAACCAGTACATGGTCAGATGACATCATCAGAGAGGCGGTCCCACACCCCATTATTTAAAGCAGCACTGCATCCTGCCCACACCACTATGCTCCATCCTATACACATTCTTGAATACTTATCATCACCTGATCTTATGTATTTGTTTACTGTTTATGCCAGTGTCCCCCTACCAGAAAGAAAACTATGATGGTAGAGTCTGTTTTCATTTTCTTCTGTATCTGCAGTGACTGGAAGACTGACAATAAGTACTTGGTGAATGTTGACTGAAAAGGCAGTAACTTAACTGAGCCAGATATTTCACATCTAAAAGTTCCACAACTAATACTGACAAGTAAAAGGTGTGGGCCTAAAAAGAGAAGCCCCAGAAAACCCTACTCCTTGAAGGTCAAACAGTCCTAAATATAATTCTGGAACCAAAATAAAATTGAAAAGGAAAATAAGTAATTTCCTTCCTCTGCTATCCTTACATACTGCTTCTGCTAAGACCAACAGTAGGAAGACTACTTCTATTCTACTTTTTTCCAGTACTGAAACATTATTTAGAGACAAACAGTAATTAGCACAAGAACAGCAACCTTTCCAACAATTAATAAACTCTATTCAGGCCCTTGAGAAATATTTGCTTTCCTTAAAAGAAAGCACAAACTATTAAAATTGACAGAAACATTCCGGTATTATGTGTCTCCAGATGTGATAGAAACAAGTTACACAGCACATTAAAGGTATTTTTGCTAAAAATCTTATCTGAATCTAATCAAACCTCTATACCTAACTTCTAGTTTATTAGAAATACAAGAGATGGAGAAGCAGGTTAAAAGAAGGCAATCAGACAAATCCACAGTCTAACATAGTCAACAAAAATGGGCAATCTAATTTATTAAAAATAAGTGTCTCTTTTAGTAAAAATAAATACCAAGAAAAAAAGAGAGAGAAACTAACAAAAAATCAACATTGGTTCCTTTAAAAAAAAGTCACAAAAGACAATTTGGTGATAAATGGAAACATCTGATTATGGACTGCATGGGTAGAAGATATTTGTTCATTTTCTTTTTTTTTAAGGTCTTTTGGTATCATTAACCTACAATTACATGTGCAATATTATGGTTATTAAACTACCCCCTTCATCAGGTCCCCCCCACCAACCCCATTACAGTCACTGTCCATCAGCATAGTGACATGCTATAGAATCACTACTTGTCTTCTGAGTTGTACAGCCCTTCCCGTGCCCCCCCAACATTACATCTGCTAATTGTAATGCCCCTTTTTCCCCCTTATCCCTCCCTTCCCACTCATCTTCCCCAGTCCCTTTCCCTTTGGTAACTATTAGTCCATTCTTGGGTTCTGTGAGTCTGCTGCTGTTTTGTTCCTTCAGTTTTTTCTATGTTCTTATACTCCACATATGAGTGAAATCATTTGATACTTGTCTTTTTCAGCTTGGCTTATTTCACTGAGTATAATATCCTCTAGCTCTATCCATGTTGTTGCAAATAGTAGGATTTGTTTTCTTCTTATAGCTGAATAATATTCCATTGTGTATATGTACCACATCTTCTTTATCCATTCATCTACTGATGGACACTTAGGTTGTTTCCATTTCTTAGCTATGGTAAATAGTGCTGCGATAAACATAGGGGTGCATCTGTCTTTTTCAAACTGGGCTGCTGCATTCTTAGGGTAAATTCTTAGGAGTGGGATTCGTGGGTCAAATGGTATTTGTATTTTGAGTTTTTTGAGGAACCTCTATACTGCTTTCCACAATGGTTGAACTAAGTTGCATTCCCACCAGCAGTGTAGGAGGGTTCCCTTTTCTCCACATCCTCGCCAACATTTGTTGTTGTTTGTGTTTTGGATGTTGGCCATCCTCACTGGTGTGAGATGATATCTCATTGTGGTTTTAATCTGCATTTCTCTGATGATTAGTGATGTGGAGCATCTTTTCATGTGCCTGTTGGCCATATGAATTTCTTCTTTGGAGAAGTGTCTATTCATGTCCTCTGCCCATTTCTTAATTGTATTATTTCCTTTTTGTTTGTTGAGGTGCATAAGTTCTTTAAACATTTTGGATGTCAACCCCTTATTGGATACATCATTTATGAATATATTCTCCCATACTGTAGGATGTCTTTTTCTTCTACTGATGGTGTCCTTTGCTGTACAGAAGCTTTTCAGCTTGATATAGTCCCACTTGTTCATTTTTGCTTTTGTTTGCCTTGCCCGGGGAGATATGTTCAGGAAGAAGTTGCTCATGTTTATGTCCAAGAGATTTTTGCCTATGTGTTTTAATAAGAGCTTTATGGTTTCATGACTTACATTCAGGTCTTTGATCCATTTTGAGTTTACTTTTATGAGGTTAGACAATAATCCAGTTTCATTCTCTTACATGTAGCTGTCCAGTTTTTCCAACACCAGCTGCTGAAGAGGCTGTCATCTCCCCATTGTATATCCAAGGCTCCTTTATCAAATATTAACTGACTGTGTATGTTTGGATTTTCTATTCTGTTCCACTGGTCTGTGGGTCTGTTTTTGTGCCAATACCAAATTGTCTTGATTACTGTGGCTTTGTAGTAGAGCTTGAAGTCAGGGAGCATAATTCTCCGTTTTATTCCTCCTTCTCAGGATTGCTTTGGCTATTCGGGGTCTTTTGTAATTTCATATGAATTTTAGAATTATTTGTTCCAGTTCACTGAAGAAAGCTGGTGGTATTTTGATAGGGATTGCGTTAGGTAGTATAGCCATTTTGACAGTACTTATTCTACCTAACCAAGAGCATGGGATGAATTTCCATTTGTTAGTGTCCTCTTTAATTTCTCTTAGGAGTGTCTTGTAGTTTTCAGAGTATAGGTCTTTCACTTCCTTCGTTAGGTTTATTCCTAGGTATTTTATTCTTTTTGATGCAATTGTGAATGGAATTGTTTCTCTGAGTTCTCCTTCTGTTAGTTCATCATTAGTGTACAGGAAAGCAACAGATTTCTGTGTGTTAATTTTGTATCCTGCAACTTTGCTGAATTCAGATATTAGTTCTAGTAGTTTTGGAGTGGAGTCTTTAGGGTTTTTTATGTACAATATCATGTCATCTGCAAATAGTGACAATTTGACTTCTTTTTTACCAATCTGGATACCTTGTATTTCTTTGTTTTTTCTGATTGCCATGGCTAGGACTTCCAGTACTATGTTGAATAACAGTGGAGAGAGTGGGCATCCCTGTCTTGTTCCCGATCTTAGATGAAAAGTTTTCAGCTTCTCGCTGTTAAGTATGATGTTAGCTGTGGGTTTGTCATATATGGCCTTTATGATGTTGAGGTACTTGCCGTCTATACCCATTTTGTTGAGAGTTTTAATCATGAATGGATGCTGAATTTTGTCAAATGCTTTTTCAGCATCTATGGAGATGATCATGTGGTTTTTGTTCTTCTTTTTGTTGATGTGGTGGATGATGATGATGGATTTTCGAATATTGTGCCATCCTTGCATCCCTGGGATGAATCCCACATGATCATGGTGTATGATCCTCTTGATGTATTTCTGAGTTCGGTTTGTTAATATTTTGTTGAGTATTTTTGCATCTACGTTCATCAGGGATATTGGTCTGTTATTTTCTTTTTTGGTGAGGTCTTTGCCAGGTTTTGGTATTGGAGTGATGCTGGCTTCATAGAATGAGTTTGCAAGTATTCCCTCCTCTTCTATTTTTTGGAAAACTTTAAGGAGAATGGGTGTTATTTCTTCTCTATGTGTCTGGTAGAATTCAGTGGTGAATCCATCTGGTCTGGGAGTTTTGTTCTTGGGTAGTTTTTTTATTACCGATTCAATTTCGTTGCTGGTGATTGGTCTGTTTAGTTTTTCTGTTTCTTGTTTGGTCATTCTTGGAAGGTTGTATTTTTCTAAGAAGTTATCCATTTCTTCTAGGTTTTCCATCTTGTTAGCATATAGATTCTCACAATATTGTCTTATAATTCTTTGTATTTCTGTGGGGTCCATTGTTATTTTTCCTTTCTCATTTCTGATTCTGTTTATGTGTGTAGATTCTCTTCTTCTCTTATGAGTCTGGCTAGGGGTTTATCTATTTTGTTTATTTTTTCAAAGAACCAGCTCTTGGTTTCATTGATTTTTTCTATTGTTTTATTCTTCTCAATTTTACTTATTTCTTCTCTGATCTTTATTATGTCCCTCCTTCTGGTGACTTTGGGCCTCATTTGTTCTTCTCTTTCCAATTTCAGTAATTGTGTCTTTAGACTATTCATTTGGGAATGTTCTTCCTTCTTTAAATAGGCCTGGATTGCAATATAATTTCCTCTTAGAACTGCCTTTGCTGAGTCCCACAGAAGTTGTGGCTTTGTGTTGTTGTTTTCATTAGTCCCCATATATTCTTTGATTTCTGTTTTGATTTGGCCATTAACCCATTGATTAATTAGGAGAATGTTGTTAAGTCTCCATGTATTTGTGAGCCTTTTTGTTTTCTTTCTAAAATTTATCTCTAGTTTTATACCTTTGTGATCTTAGAAGTTGGTTGGTAGAATTTCAATATTTTTGAATTTACTGAGATTCTTTTTGTGGCCTAGTATGTGGTCTATTCTGGAAAATGTTCCATGTGTACTTGAGAAGAATGTGTATCCTATTGCTTTTGGGTGCAGAGTTCTGTAGATGTCTGTTAGGTCCATCTGTTCTAGTGTGTTGTTCAGTGCCTCTGTGTCTTTACTTATTTTCTGTCTGGTTGATCAATCCGTTGGAGTGAGTGGTGTGTTGAAGTCTCCTAATTTGTTCATTTTCTTAAGTATGACATTGGTATTGTGCTTATATAGGAGAATGTCCTTATAACCTGATATTTTTAGGGCTGACACTTCATCATACACACATAAACACACACAGCAAATGTGGCAAAACAGAAATCATCATTCAAAACCTAGAATGTGAATATATAGTATACAGATGTTGGTTATATTCTTCTGTGTATTTGAAAACCCTGATAACAAAAAGTTAAAAAACAAAACCTTTCCCCCAAGTCAATGTCAAGGAAAACAAAACACCGGAGAATATTCTAGACTATAAGACACTAAAGGGATAACAACATAACACAATGAGTGAAGCTTGGTTGGATTCTGTGTCCAAAAGAATGAGGTAATAATGAGGTAAAGTTAAGCATGGACTGTGTATTATTAGGGTATTATTAATTTTCTTGGGTGTGCTCTCAGCATTGTGGTAATGTAGGTAACTATTCTAAGGAGGTGTTTACCCAAGCAATTAGGGATGAAGGGCCTACAAGTTACTCTGAAGTGGCTCAGAAAAAAATAAGACAGCAAGAGAGAGGAACAGTAAAGCAATGTATGATAAAACGTTAACAGTAACCGAATTCACCCAGTGAGTTTATAGGTGCTCCTTACTTGAGTCATTCCATTTTTTCCTGTAAGTTTGACATGTTTCATAACAAAAAAGTTTCAAAAATGGATACAAAATTTTTTAAGGTGTAGAACTCATTGCTATTATGATTATTTTAATCAAGAGAGCTTTCCCAGCACAGAAGCCATATTCTCTAACCTATTCATTCAATGTATCACCAAACAATATACCTACTTAAGTAAGAATGAAGGTATTGAATGCATGTTCCAAAAAATTCATCCCTTTGAGATGGATTGTAGTTCAAGATGCTGAACGGAAGAATAATAGTACAGATTGCAAAAGGATGGATCTGTGTAAACAGAATAAAAATAGAATAGTTTAAACTTCAGTAAAACAAGTAAAAAATTTAACCTAATTATTATTTCAGGTGGAAATCTTTTTCTAATATGCCAATAGTTAAATGATCATGCCTATAGTTAAATGATAAATGTACCATTGCTGATACTTTTTTCCACCCTGCTATAACCTATTTAACCCCACCACTAATTTCTAGGAACTCTAAATGTTCATACTGAGAAAATAAATCTGATAATCTAAATATTAATTTTTTTAGGTATAAAATCCTGTTCCAGAAGTCACTAGTCATTAAAGTGAATAGGAATTAGTATCAGTAGTTTCCATATCAGTGTATTTAATAAACTCATCAAATAATATAATTAAGGAAGTTTCTCAGTTTACAATCATCAGAATTTATTTTTCTTTCACTCATTCATTTTTTTTATTTTGCTATCATTTATGTACAATTACATGAACATTATGGTTACTAGACTCCCCCTATTATCAAGTCCCCACCGCATACCCCATTACAGTCACTGTCCATCAGTGTAGTAAGATGCTATAGACTCACTACTTGTCTTCTCTGTGTTACACTGCCTTCCCCGTGCCCCCCCCCATATTATATGTGCTAATCGTAATGACCCTTTTTCCCCCTTATCCCTCCCTTCCCATCCACCCTCCCCGATCCCTTTCCCTTTGGTAACTATTAGTCCATTCTTGGGTTCTGTGAGTCTGCTGCTGTTGTGTTCCTTCAGTTTTTGCTATATTCTTATACTCCACAGATGAGTGAAATCATCTAATACTTTTCTTTCTCCACCTGGCCTTATTTCACTGAGCATAATACCCTCTAGCTCCATCCATATTGTTGCAAATGGTAGGATTTGTTTTCTTCTTATGGCTGAATAATATTCCATTGTGTATATGTACCACATCTTCTTTATCCATTCATCTACTGATGGACACTTAGGTTGCTTCCATTTCTTGGCTATTGTAAATAGTGCTGTGATAAACATAGGGGTGCATATATCTTTTTCATACTGGGCTCCTGCATTCTTAGGGTAAATTCCTAGGAGTGGAATTCCTGGGTCAAATGATATTTCTATTTTTAACTTCACTCATTCATTTTTAATTTCATTATTCACTCATTCATCTAAAACATAATGATTCCCAGGCACTATGCTATACAAATAAGACTAGTTTGTGAGAAATACTCTCTTAAGTAAAAACCTTCTTCTGATAGAGATTTTAAGAAAGCTGCTTCTCACATAATCAAAGGCAGCATTTTACAAGTAAATTCCAGGAATAAGTCTGTAAAAGACACTGACAATGTAAGAATACTAAAGCCATTGGATACCTGTTATTTTTCTTTTTTCACACTTACCTCACATTTTTGAATGTAGTTGTTTTTAAATAGTAAAAACAGTATCACAGGATTATAGAAAATAAGAAAAAAAGGAAAACAAAAAATCATTCATACTCTACTATCCTAATACAATTAGTATAAGTATTTTCTTCTATTCAATGAATTTTGACTATTGATCTTAACAATATTGTAATAAACAAAAGCATGGTTGCTAATCTCCTCAAATCTAAACTGCTGGAGAAGGAGGCTTTAGGGGAGGAACAAGAAATTGCTGAACATAAACTAGAGCTCAATTTTTAAACTTCAAATTCAACCATGTTCTTAGAGTACTTATGACAAACATTTATGCTCTAGAAGTTGACAGCTATATAAAACTAATGTATGACATTTCACTTTCACCTTTTCAATCTGTTGAACAACCACTGAGGCTATCCTATCAAGTAGCGAAGTACTGAGGTAGTTAGTTCTAGACACAAAAGATGCAAT
This sequence comes from Smutsia gigantea, assembly GCA_032199065.1. Classification (NCBI taxonomy): domain Eukaryota; kingdom Metazoa; phylum Chordata; class Mammalia; order Pholidota; family Manidae; genus Smutsia; species Smutsia gigantea. The sequence continues at coordinate 102,944 of JAVSCE010010927.1, forward strand.
CCCTGCAACATTTATGTAATTAATTTCATCCATCAAACGATGTAAAGTAGCAACTGTCTCTTCAAGAAGTGACTGAGCAAACCAGTCTCCCTTTACAGATTTAAGTTCCTGGCATAACAGATTCATACTGTTGCATTTTTGTAGTCTCTGAAGACCATAGTGATCTAATCTTTGAAGTAGTTTCAGTTGTTTCCCAGTAGTACTATCCAGATACATGTTATCACCCTGAATCCATCGTAAAACAGATGTGCCCAAACCATTCAGGTCACTTAGGTCACAATGTGGTAAAACTGCTTCAATTCGAGATATCCCCACTTCATCTAGGTGAGGAGATGGAAGCATGGAAATAGCACAGACCAGGATGGAAATCTCACTGGGTATGACACTAGTTTTCAGATAACTATAAAGGAAGGGGGAGAAAGTGAAAAGAACAAAATCAATACATCAGCTACAAAAAACAAAATACATGCAGGTATTAAATTGAACATATAATTATTTTAATAGATGTGGTAAGTTTAAAATGTAAGTTGGATAAATTCAAAGATGATAGGGCCATAAAGCATTACTAAGGGAAGCCTAAGATGTTCTAAGACACAGCCCAAATTTTTTTATGCAAAAATAAAACCACAGTCCCCAACAAACAAAATATCAGTGTCAGAACAATGTTTTCAATGTAGCTAGAAACAGAATTTGGGCTGAATCTCTCATATGACCTGTCAGGCCCTGCCATACAGTGATCACTCAGTTAACATGGATTCCTCTCTCACCTCTGCTATATAGGAAGTTTAACCTTAGAAACAAAACAAAACAAAAAAGCAAGAAACAGAAAACAGAACATACAGTTGGCCCCATTCTCTACTCCTCCTTTCCCAAAGCCCTATGGTAATAGTTCCACCCCCAAGTTAAGGGTCCCACCACCAGGACAGCAGTTGCTAAAATCCAAATAAAAAATTGGGAACTTTTAAACAATATTTTGGTTTAGAAATACTAGAAAAGAAAATCAGATCTAAATTTAAACAGTTACATTTTGAAATATTAGGTTAGCATATTAAACTAATCATAATATTCAATTCTAGCAAGGGTGCACTGATACAAGCATTCTCATTCACTATTAGTAAACTTAAAAGGTTCTTATAACCTTTCTGGAAAATAATTTAGCAATATGACATAAGAACTTTAAAAGAATTCCTGTCTAGGAAACTAGCCTATGAAAACAACCTAAAATGCAGGCAAAGATTTGTTATATTATTTACTGTATTTTTAATGAAACTAAAATTTGAACACAATCTAAATACCCAATGAGGGTAACACTTAAGTGAATTATGGTGCAATCATTTGATGGGTAATATCCACTCATTAAAAAGATTTACAAATAGTTGTAAATGATGTGGGAAAATGTTGATAAATGGGGAAATTAAGAGTACAAAATTTTATGTTCATGATTCTCAACTTGAAAGAAAAAAATTATACGTATACATGCACAAGTACAAACCACAAATTAATAAACTAAATTGTTGACTGTGGATGAATGGGTTTATGAATGATTTTCTTAATACTTTTTTCTATTTTCCAAAATTATTTTTATGAAATATTTGTCTGACACAAAGTAGACACTCAATTAGTACACTAAATGAATACTTTATGCTTATAACCACAAAAAATGAATACACCATTTTGTATAAAGGAAATCCCCAAAAAGCTGTATCTGTTTGCAGAACTGACCCGAGATATAACTCTCAATATTTTCCAATTTTGTGATACTTGTCTAAAAATAAACCCCCTAACGGACACAATCTCTCCAACCTTCACTTGATATTTTTCCTTGTAACATTTCCTCAAATTCCATAACCTGCATGTGTGTGTGTTTACTTACAATACCACCAACAAACACAAACACACCAATACAGCTAAAATTAGAAAATAAAAATATACCAAGTGTTGGCAGGGATATGGAGCAATAGGAATGCTCACATTTCGTTGGTCGAAATATAAACTGGTACAACCACTTTAGAAAAACATTTAGTAGGATCTATTGAAGATGATATGTATAACCTATGAGCCAACAATTACACTCCTTGGTAAGTATCCACAGAAATGCATTCATGCATTTACTAAAAGATATCAGAAAGATATTCATAACAGCACTACTTGTAACAGCCAAAACTGGAAATAAATGCCCATCCACTTGGATAAAAAATTCTGTTATAGTCTTACAAGAGAATACGATATGGCAAAAACATGGGCAAATATCATAAACATAACAGTGGAGGGGAAAAAGATTAATCTGGTTTTAACTTCATTCAAGTCATTATTCTGATCATTAAAATAAAAACTTTTTAGTGGAAAACTCCATTTTAGCATTATGAAAGTCAATGGGAAATTGAGTAACTTCCTTGTTGAAATATAAATGTTATACCATAGAAAAGCAGAGAATTTTAAACTATAAAGATAAAATTCTATATGAAAATACTTTTTCACTAACATTCATTTTAAAAGTTACAAATTTAAAAATATGCCTTAAAACAGAGAAGTAAGCAGACTGAAGGCCCCTAAATATAAGTAATTCCAAATGGAGTTTTACCTTCCTCAGCAGCTCTAATCTTTTCATAGTTATTCTATTCCTCCAAGAAAGGAGAATGTCTTGGCTTTTACTGTTATTCACTCCCTAGGGAACTCATCACTCTACTGGCTTCATTTCAAAATATACCAGGCATGAATAGGCATGGGCATGGGGGAAAAGTGTCTCAACATTTTAAATAATAAGCTGCCCAATTCTTCCTCCAAAAGTTAGAACTCTGTGCATAATTGAACAAAACTAATATTGAGGGCAGATTATAAAATGAAATACTAAACAAACACTTCTATTTTAACCTTACCTAAGCAGTAATTCTCTCAGTTTTACAAAAAGCTCTTTACTGTGAAAATGTAGAAAAACCAATCCTCGAGTTATCTTCAATAACTCTACTGGTTTATAGTTATCCAAATGTTTAAGCAGAACTGAAGCAATTCTAAAAAGAATAAAAAACATATATTATAACCAGTTTATTCATTTATTTATTAAACATTTACTGAGGAGCTCTTTCATGACAGACATGCTCTATGCTGCCAAAACAGCAATGAATGAGATAAAGTTTACTGTTTTTGAAGAACTGTCTCAAAAGGGCAATAGAAATGTAAACAATTAAAAATAATAGAGCTATCAATGAAGTGTGAATGAAATAATATTTAATTAATAGTAAAAGAAAGAAAAGCATTTAGTTTTACTTCCTAAGTAAAAATATCTTATGGAACAGCCATCAAATTCCACATCTACCCCCCCAAAAATCTTTACCAAGAGTTACTAACAATCAGCAAAACGAATTTATTTTCTTCAATAAATCCACTGGCCCTCTAATGGAGATGCTTAAAATCAATGGGAAATACTAAGAGGAAGTAAGTTCGAAGAAATGGAGAGGAATATTTTTTAAAGGAACATATAATAGATAATTAAAAATTAAGTATATGAAATTTGAACTATGTATTTTTTCTTCTTAAATCTCAAGTTAACAAAAAAAGCCAATATATGTCAATATGATTTCAAGTTAACAACTGTGGTGTGAAACGATAAACTTCACATAGATGTTAACTACTATGCAGAAACGTGTCCTTTTGAAAAGTCAGTTTCTGCTCTTTCCTCTCCACTTTCCTAGATTATGATGGTCTGCTTGAGAATGACAATAATAGCAAATGAAATGAAAAATGCCATAAACAATTTTAAAATCTCTATTTTGAAAAACAAACTATATAGATAATAAACAATGCCTTAAGTGTTAATTATTTATTTCTTCAAACCCAACAGCCAGATTATAGAATATATAATGTGTCCTCAAAAAAAACCCAGCTACTTGTGAATGATAACTAAACTTAACACCATGAATTTCAGGTAAGACTACTTTTCAATCAGACGTGAACTTCTGCTTTCCATCTCTTCCATTGCTCCCAACACTTCCAGGGCTTGCTGGCTGGTCAGTTCCTCTGACATCAGTAATATAGCTGATTTAAGTCTAGAAGCAAAGAAAAATATTTTTATGATGAAGAACTGATGATTAGCTTATAAAAAGCTTTTTAAAAAGAAAGTTCTTAGGTAATGAATACAAGAGAAATAATATAAACAAAAAGTGACTCCAATATATAATTCCAACTTTCTCCATACATAATTGGGGATAATATATTATTGAATAAAGAAAAGTACATTATTTTCTTCAAAGCAATTAAAGACTTGGCATAATCAAATCTTCAGCTACCTTTTACAAAATATAGACAAAGTTTTTATTTTCAAATAAAGTTAAGGTTACAATGGTTGTAAAATACAATGATTCAGTGAAATTATTCAGTACTATAAAGCTAAAGAGCTAACAATTGACATTCTAACAATACCCAAATTTTAAAAATTGAGTAAGATCTGATCAGGAAGCCAATATACCTGCATTCGAAGAGAACTCTTACATATTAAATACTTGCTGTAACACTATACACTAAAAATTTACAAAGATGATCCCTTTTAAAACCATCCAAAGCAGCCCAATAATAAAGTATCTATATATAACTGAGCCTTTCAGAGTAATTTAGAAGGTATGCCCCAAACATGAAATCTGCAGAAAGCAGGATAAACTAATTTTCTATTCATACTACATAGCTCTACACCATCCTCTCTACCAACCTTATCAAACATTTCAAACCCAGCTTCTCCTCAAAGCTTTTCCCAACTACTTATGCCTTCATTTTTCTCTCATTTATCTCCCCATTGCACTTACTATCTGTACCACTAATTTAAGTACTTATTCATAAATAATATTGTAGTGTTATGGTATTTACATATTTCAATTATGTATTTCTATTCTCCCAATTGGAATATAAATTCCTGAAGGCAGGAACCCAGTTAAATTCAACTTTTATATTGCTTTAGCATGAGATTTTAATACCACTGGATCACCATAAAGAAGATTCCAATAAAAGCTTTTTAAATAATCACTTTGTTCCCAACTTAACATACTCTTAAAATGTGCCCTTAAATTTCCTCATTTAATTCAAAGGACTCCTAAACATAAAACTCTCTATGAAGTTTTTGCTAACAGAGTAATGATGTAGATTCCTCTGTTATGCAGCTCCTGGAACCTGTTAAATTCTTACAAGAACCTGTTATATTCTGCTTAAATGAATCTATTAATCATATTTATTTGCTCATAGCTACTCATCATGTATTAAATAAGGAAAAATATATTGTTTTATATACCAAATAGTTCTATCTACATCAATATCTGGCAAAAATTTAAAGGAAAAATTTAAAGGATAGAGGACAGGCCAAATTCATTCAAACCTGACATGGAAACATGTATCAGTGCGCACAGTACATCCCTTTGATGATGAATGTGAACACTACTATAATTCTGAATATTCCACACCCCATACTGGAGGTGAGGGAGTCTTATACCTCTATGTAAAGCCAGGTGAACAGTTATGGAGGGAGAATAAGAGAACTTGAAAGGTGTTCTCTGCAGTGTTCTCCCTCATCCTCTTCTATGCTGCCATCACCAAGGGGTTATTGGCCCTCTTTCAGAACCCAGCGAGACTAAGTTTGAGGTGTAAATTAGAGTAACAGAGAAAGAATCAAAAGATTATTCTCCCTTCCAAAAATGCATGGAATAATTTGTGTGCCTTCCAGAACTGCAAAGAGATCTAAGCTTAAAAGCTCCATATAGTCTCAGTAAGAAAAATAAAGCATATTTAGGTGAACTTACTGCTTTTTTTCTTCAGGCCCTGCTATGGGTCCCAATGCTACAAACAATTTTACAAAGCTGGCAGGGTGATCAAATAGAGGAATCATTTCAGTTAGTCTCTTTTTAGCCATTATAATAAAGCCAAAACTATGAAACTGTAGAGAGTTGTATAGAGAAAGTATTTTACTGATGGACTCCAAATCAAGGTGGTTCACGTTTCTTAAAAACACTTCATTGCACTTTTCTAATAGTGGGTAATAACTACATTTAATATTTTGAAGAAATTGTACTATTCTTTTTGCAACGTCGACCTGGGAAGAATCTATAGTATCAAAAAGTTGTTCTGTTTTGCTCACTAATTGTTCTTGAAAACGCTGTGATATTAAAGAAGATATGTTGACCATCAAAACACACAAGGACCTGGAAATGGAAAAAGATACAAAGATTTTTACATTATTTAGAAATAAGAACAACTCTAACATTAAGTGATTAGATATGAAAGGAACTGGTAAAAATATAATGGGTTTTATGCCAAATTTTTCCTTTAAATACTCCTGGGAATTGAACTCAGATCTCCTAGTAATCAAACACCTTTAGACAAAAAAGCATTGAAATTGTATTTTTTATTGAGTATGTATAGTATCTCTTTCTATAGATAACTGTTTTAAAGGAAATATCTTAGTGACATTTACTCAGAAACCATTTTGGACCACCAATCCATGAATGTAACATTAAAAGTCTCATTTTAATTTTTGGAAGTAGACTTTGCTTTGTTACCCCTTTCTCTGTGTGCCTGCAATTTACTAATAAAAATCTTGGCAAAATATCTCTCACTAATGAATGATTTCATATTTTTTAATGTTTCATGCTAGACTGATATTAATAAACAACAGTAAGACAATACCAAACATGAGATACCATTTAATATTTCTACACTTAATAAATACTTCTAAGGAACATAAATCACTCTCTAGGCACTAGAAAGATACCAAACTTACAAAGGTGAGGTCGCTGCTTTCAAAAGACAGTTCTTACACAATACAAAGATCAGAAAACTACAAATATGAGAATGTACCTATAATGAACAGGGAATGCAAAATGGAAGACAGTGAACAAACACCTGGGGATAATAATAAGAAAAGAATCTACACAAGATACAAAAATATAAAACTATCTCAAACATTAGGATAGATAGTGGGAGTGTTTGTATTTTTTTTTCCAAATTTCTTCAAACTTTTCAATAAAATAAACATTTTTAAAAACCCAGTTGAATACTTTGGCTTCTCTAATTAAATGTTTAATGTTAATGTTGGTTAACATTAATTAGCAACCTAACATTACTATTTAGTTTAACCACAGAGTCCCCTGGAATGACTTTTTAAATTCTGTATATATTTGTAATTGCAGTTTTGAGTGGAAAATGTCCAAAGACTTCATTAGATTCTCAAAGGGATCTATAAGAACTTTCTAAAGTTAAAAAAATTTAATGATTTTTATTGTCTCAGCATTTACAAGCTAATTTAGTGTATGCATGTGTGTGTGAAAATATTTACCATTTTAAACATGTTTAAGTCTGTAGTAGTGGTATTAAGTACATTCTCATTGTTATGCAACCATCACCACCATCTACCTGCAGAACATTTCCATCTTCTCAGACTAAAACTCCTTACCCATTAAACAATAACTGCCCACTCTTCCCTTCCCCCAGCCCCTGGCAATAACCATTCTACTTTCTGTTTCTATGAATATGACTACTCTAGACACCTCACATAAGTGTAAACACATAATATCTGTCCTTTGTATCTAGGTTATTTCACTTAGCATAGTATCGTTAAGGTTCACCCATGATGTAGCCTGTTTCAGAATTCCTTCCTTTTTAAGGCTGAATAATATTTCATTAGGTGTATCTACCACATTTTGACTGTCCATTCATCTGTCAATCAATGGACATTTAGGTTTGTTTCCACATTTTGCCTATTGTGACGAATGTTGCTATGAACACTGGTGTTTATGTTAGACTGAATTATGTCCCCTCAAGAATTCATTATGTTAAAGCCTGAGCTCCTGAGTATATTCTGAGACAGGACCTTCTGGGAGGTCATTAGGGTCATTAATTATTAAATGAGGTGATAAAAGTGGCAGGCAAAGTTGTTAGATTACAAGTTAAGTAAAATCTCAAATCTTTCATAGACCTCAACAATATTGTGCTATGCTTTATACACTTTAATTTCTAATTCCCACAGCAACATTACAAAGTAGATACTACCATCCCTGTTGCATAGATGAGAATAACATACTTCAAAAGATCAAAGTCACATAGCTACAAAATGGCAGCTCTAAGTGTGAGTACATCCAAAACCCAGAATCATTCCAGCACAACACAAGAACCCCAAATAAATTTACCTTAAGTCCTGTATGGTATCCAAGTTCCTTTTTACAATATCAGCTATTTTTCCCATTAATGGACTAAAATATAAATGTTGATCTGCTAGGCAAGAGGAAAATTTTGACAGCACATTAATATCAAACCTATTAAAGGAAATATACAAAGGAGATCATTACTCTTTACTTTCACTTAAAACATAATATAGTCATAAAATGAAAAGCAATCAAAAGTACTAATACATTACTAACAGACAAGAAAAATTTCCAAAATGTTGATCATTATTATAAAAGGAACCCATGCTAATAGTTAAAAAGTCAGAAACTATTGGAAGAGTTTTAAAGACAGAAAAATACTCAAATTAATTTGAACCATTATTAATTTTCTGAGGTGACAGTTGTATGTAACAAATAGTAGTTGCGGTAACAACCAAGCAATGAAAAACTTCAGAATTTTTCTAAAGGAAAAATTACCCAATTTTTTCAAAAATTAAATGGCAAGATGAAAGAAAGGAAAGGAAAGAACTGGCATATATTTTTTAAGACTCTGAACTCATTAAGACAAGACTAATGGCGTTCAAAGCAGTACAGTACGCAGTAGCAAAAAACTGCAAACAATTCAAATGTCCATGAAGAGTACAATGGCTATCATAGAATACCACACAGCAACTAAAAAGAAGAACTACTCAATCATGAAAATCCTACAGGAATCTTTGAAACATACTGAGTAAGCAAAATTTATAAGATTGCATTTCTATAAAACCAAAACTAATTTATGGTGTTACATAGAGCAACACTGTGGTTTACTAGATGTGCTCCACAGATGAGTGTAATCATTTGGTACTTGTCTTCCTCCGCCTGCCTTATGGCACTGAGCCTAAGTCAAAATAATGGTTACTCTTGGGGGGAGGTTATGCCTGGAAAAAAGTATGTAGAGAATTTCTGGTGAATTAGTGATGTTCTTTTTCTTTACCTTGGTGCTATTACACAGAAGTGATCAAGCTGTACACTATGATTAGTGTAATTTCTTATGAAATACTTCAATCAAATGTTAACTTACAAAAAGACAACTGAGACAAAGCAACCAAATATAACACGTGAACCTTGTTTAGACAGTGATTTAATAAACAAAATCAAGGAAATTTGAACACAGACCAGATAATGGTGAGATTATGGAATTACTAATTTTCATGAGTACAATAATGGCATTGTTATTATATATACTTTTAAAATTTTGGTATCATTAATATACAATTACATAAGAAACATGGTGGTTACTACATTCTCCCCATTATCAAGTCCCCACCACATACCCCATTACAGTCACTGTCCATCAGCATAGTAAGATGCTATACAGTCACTACTTGTCTTCTCTGTGCTATATTGTCTTCCCCGTGCACCACTCCCTACGTTATGTGCATTAATCATAATGCCCCTTATTCCCCTTCTCACTCCCTTCCCACCCACCCTCCCCAGTGCCTTTCCCTACAGCTACTGTTAGTCCATTCTTGGGTTCTGTGAGCCTGCTGCTCTTTTGTTCCTTCAGTTTTTGCTTTGTTCTTTTGCTCCACAGATGAGTGAAATGATTTGGTACTTGTCTTTCTCCACCTGGCTTATGTCACTGAGTATAATAACCTTTAGGTCCATCCATGTTGTTGCAAATGGTAAGATTTGTTTTCTTCTTACGGCTGAATAAGATTCCATTATGTACAGGTACCACATCTTCTTTATCCATTAATCTACTCATGGACAATTGGGTTACTTAAATTTCTTAGCTATTGTAAATAGAGTTGTGATAAACATAGGGGTGCATATGTCTTTTTAAAACTGGGATTCTGCATTCTTAGGGTAAATTCCTAGGAGTGGAATTCCTGGGTCAAATGATATTTCTATTTTTAGTTTTTTGAGGAACCACCATACTGCTTTCCACAATGGTTGAACTAGTTTACATTCCCACCAGCAGTGTAGGAGGAGGGTTCCCCTTTCTCCAATCCTCACCAACATTAGCTGTTGTTTGTCTTTTGGATGTTGGCCATCCTAACTGGTGTGAGGTGATATCTCATTGTGGTTTTAATTTGCATTTCTCTGATGATTAGAGATGTGGAGCACCTTTTCATGTGCCTGTTGGCCATCTGAATTTCTTATTTGGAGAACAGTCTGTTCATATTCTCTTTCCATTTGTTAATAGGGTTATTTGCTTTTTGGGTGTTGAGGCATGTGAGTCCTTTATATATTTTGGATGTTAACCACTTGTCGGATATGTCATTTACAAATATATTCTCCCAAATATAGTATGCCTTTTTGTTCTGTTGATGGTGTCCTTTGCTGTACAGAAATGTTTTATTTTGATGTAGTACCATGTATTCATTTTTGCTTTTGTTTCCCTTGTTCAAGGAGATGCATTCAGGAATATGTTGCTCATGCTGATATTCAGGAAATTTTTGCCTATGTTGTCCTCTAAGAGTTTTATGGTTTCATGACTTACAATCAGGTCTTTGATCCATTTCGAGTTTACTTTTGTGTATGGGGTTAGACAATAATCCAGTTTCATTCTCTTACATATAGCTGTCCAGTTTTCCCAGCCCCAGTTGTTGAAGAGGCTGTCATTTCCCCACTGTATAACCACGGATCCTTTATTGTATATCAATTGACCATATATGCTTGGATTTATATCTAGGCTCTCTCTAGTCTCTTCCATTGGTCTATGGGTCTTTTCTTGTGCCAGTACTAAATTACAAAATGGTCTTGTTTACTGTGCCTTTGTAGTAGAGCTTTAAGTCAGGGAGCATAATCCACGCCCACACCCTGTTTTATTATGCCTTCTCATTTATTATGCTTTGGCTATTCAGGGTCTTTTGTGGTTCCATATGAATTTCAGAACTATTTGCTCTAGTTCGTTGAAGAATGCCGTTGGTATTTTGATAGGGATTGCATTGAATCTGTGGATAGCTTTAGGCAGGATGACCATTATGACAATATTAATTCTTCCTATCAATGAGCATAGGATGTGTTTCCATTTATTGGCATCTTCTTTAATTTCTCTCATGAATGTCTTGTAGTTTTCAGAGTATAGGTCTTTCACTTCCTTGGTTAGGTTTATTCCTAGGTATTTTATTCTCTTTGATGCAATTGTGAATGGAACTGTTTTCATGATATCTCTTTCTGCTAGTTCATCATTAGTGTATAGAAATGGAACAGATTTCTGTGTATTAATTTTGTATTCTGCAACTTTGCTGATTTCAGATATTACATCTAGAAGTTTTGGAGTGGATTCTTTAGGGTGTTTTACGTTCAATACCATGTCATCTGCAAACAGGGACAGTTTAACTTCTTCCTTGCCAGTCTGGATGCCTTTTATTTCTTTGTGTTGCCTGATTGCCATGGCTAGGAACTCCAAAACTATGTTGAATAGAAGTGGGGAGGGTTGGCATCCTTGTCTTGTTCCCTATCTTAAAGGAAAAGTTTTCAGCTTCTCCCTATTAAGGATAATGTTGGCTGTGGGTTTGTCATATATGGCCTTTATTATGTTGAGGTACTTACCCCCATACCCATTTTGTTGAGAGTTTTTACCATGTATGGACATTCAATTTTGTCGAATGCTTTTTCAGCATCTATGGAGATGATCATGTGGTTTTTGTCCTTTTTGTTGATGTGGTGGATGATGTTAATGGATTTTCTAATATTGTACCATCCTTGCATTCCTGTAATAAATCCTACTTGATCATGATGGATGATCTTTATGATGTATTTTTGAATTCGGTTTGCTAATATTTTGTTGAGTATTTTTGCATCTATATTCATCAGGGATATTCGTCTGTAATTTACTTTTTTGTGGGGTCTTTGCCTGGTTTTGTTATTAGAGGGATGCTAGCCTCATAGAATGAGTTTGGGAGTATTCCCCCACTTATACTTTTTGGAAAACTTGATTATGGGTATTTGGTCTTCATTAAATGTTTAATAAAATTCAGCAGTGAAACCATCTGGTCCAGGAGTTTTGCTCTTAGGTAGTTTTTTGATTTCCAGTTCAATATCCTTGCTGGTAATTGGACTATTCAGATTATCTCTTTCTTCCTGGGTCAGCCTTGGAAGGTTGTATTTTCCTAGAAAATTGTCCATTTCTTCTAGATTTTCCAGTTTGTTAGCATATAGGTTTTCATAGTATTCTCTCATAATTCTTTGTATTTCTGTGGTGGCCACAGTTATTTTTCCTTTCTCATTTCTGATTCTGTTTATGTGTGTAGACTCTCTTTTTTTCTTCATAAGTCTGGCTAGGAGATTGTCTATTTTGTTTATTTTCTCGAAGAACCAGCTCCTGCTTTCATTTATTTTTTTCAATTGCTTTATTCTTCTTGATTTTTTTCTGCTCTAATCTTTATTATGTCCCTCCTTTTACTGACTTTGGGCCTCACTTGTTCTTCCTCTTCTAGTTCCATTAATTGTGAGGTTAGAATGTTCATTTGGGATTGTTCTTTTTTCCTGAGGTGGGCCTGTATTGCAATATACTTCCCTTTTAGCACAGCCATCACTGCATCCCATAGATTTTGCAGTGTTGAATCATGTTCTCATTTGTCTCCATATATTGCTTGATCTCTGTTTTTATTTGGTCATTGATCCATTGATTATTCAGGAGCATGGTATTAAGCCTCAATGTGTTTGTGGGATTTTTCATTTTCTTTGTGTAATTTATTTCTAGTTTAATACCTATGTTATCTGAGAAGCTGGTTGGTACAATTTCAATCTTTTTGAATTTACTCAGTCCTTTTTCGTGGCCTAGTATATGATCTATTCTTGAAAATGTTCCATGTGCACTTGAGAAGAATGTGTATCCTGTTGCTTTTGGAAGGAGTGTACAAGTCCGTTAGGTCCATCTGTTTTAATACGTTGTTCATTGTCTCAGTCTCTTTACTTATTTTCTGTTGGAATGATCTGGCCTTTGGAGTGAGTGGTGTGTTGAAGTCTCCTAAAATGAATGTATTGCATTCTATTTCCCCCTTTAATTCTGTTAGTATTTGTTTCATATATATACGTGATCCTGTGTTGGGTGCATAGATATTTAAAATAGTTATACCTCTTGTTGGACTGAACCCTTTATCATTATGTAATGTCCTTCTTTGTCTCCTGTTACTTTCTTTGTTTTGAATCTATTTTGTGTGATACAAATACTGCAATTCCTGCTTTTTTCTCCTTATTAGTTGAATGAAATACCTTTTTCCATCCCTTTACTTTCAGTCTGTGTATGTCTTTGGGTTTGAAGTGAGTCTCTTGTAGGCAGCATATAGATGGGTCTTGTTTTTTTATCCATTCAGTGACTCTATGTCTTTGGATTGGTGCATTCAGACCATTTACATTTAGGGTGATTATCAATATGTACGTACTTATTGCCATTGCAGGCCTTAGATATGTGGTTACCAAATGTTTAAAGGTAATTCCCTTACTATCTAACAGTCTAATTTAACTCACTTAGTATGCTATTACAAACACAACGTAAAGGGTTTTTTTTCCTCCTTTTTCTTCCTCCTCCATTCTTTATATATTAGGTATCATATTCTGTACTCTTTCTCTATCCCTTGATTGACTTTGAGTGTAGTTGATCTGATTTTGCCTATGCTTAGTTAATTAATTGTCCTACTTTGCTGTGTTTTATTTCCCCTGGTGACAGCTATTTAGCCTTAGGAATACTTCCATCTATAGCAGCCAATCCAAAATGCACTGTAGAGGTGGTTTGTGGGAGTTAAATTATCTCAGCTATTACTTATCTGAACGTTGTTTAATTCCTCTTTCAAATTTAAATGATAACCTTGTCAAGTAGAGTTTTCTTCATTTGAGGCCCTTCTGTTTCATTGCATTAAATATATCATGCCAATCCCTTCTGGCTGCAATGTTTGAGAAATCTGATGATAGCCTGATGGGTTTTCCTTTGTATGTGATCTTTTTTCTCTCTCTAGCTGCTTTTAAATATCTGTCTTTTTCTTTGATCTTTGCCCTTTTGTTATATGTCTTGGTGTTGTCTTCCTTGGGTCCCTTGTTTTCGGAGATCTGTGCACCTCCATGGCCTGAGAGACTATCTACTTCCCCAAGTTGGGGAAATTTTCAGCAATTACCTCCTCAATGACACTTTCTATCCCTTTTTCTCTCTCTTCCTCTTCTGCTACCCCTATAATGTGAATATTGTTCCATTTGGATTGCTCACACAGTTCTCTCAATATTCTTACATTCTTGGAAGATCGTTTTTTCTCTGTGTGTCTCAGCTTCTTTGTGTTCCTCGTCTCTAATTTCTATTCCATTTATCATCTTTTCTACTACATCTAATCTGCTTTTAATTCCCTCCATTGTATGTTGCATTTCAGTTATGGAATTTCTTAATGATTGAATCTCTGTCCTAAATTCATTCCTGAGTTCTTGAATATTTTTCTGTACCTCCATGAGCATGTTTAAGATTTTTACTTTGAAATCTCTATCAGGAAGATTAGTGAGTTCAGTTTCATTTGGCCTTTTCTCTGGGGTTTGTGATATTTTGGTCTGAAGAAGGTTCGTTCAATGTTTCATATTTCTATGTCCTGCTCTCTAGTGCCCTGAAGTGCTAGTCTCTGGAGCTGTTCAGTCCCTGGAGAGAGGTTGGGGGTCGCAGGGGAGTGGCAGTTGTGCCTGGGGGAAGTAAAGAGCTGTTTCCTGCTTCCCGGCTGCAGTGCTTGTTTGCAGTGTCAGAGCCAGTGGGCCGAGCACACAGGTGTAAGCCTCTGTGCTTTGTGTCTGTAGCTGTCTTAGGCGGGGCCTCCCTCTGGCTGGCCTGAGGCAGCGCAGGGACTACCAGTTTGCGAACCAGTGCTTGCAGTCCAGGAGTAAGGTGCAGCAGGCTGCGGATCACGGTGCGGGTCTCAGAGCTCAGTAGACACCCAGGGAATTAATCGCCTGAAGATCCTCAAAGGTCCCAACCTGCTGGGCAGAGCGCACCCAGGCAACCTTGTCCACCTATCCCTTCTCCCGTGCAAACCCTGCCCCTTCAGCAGCCCTCTCACTGCTAGGAATCCTCTCAGACTGCCCGCCTTACTTTGGCCCAGAACAGTCAAATATGGATCCCTGTCCTTCACAAACAGGTGGAATCTCAGTCTCTCAAGTATTCCTCTGTTTTAGCTTTCCAATGCCACTAATCTCCAGAGCACCATGCAATGTAGGTTTGTGTTTTATAGCAGATCTCCAGAGCTCGGTGTCCAGCAGTCCTAGGCTTCCTTCCCCTCCCCACTTCGTTTCTCTTCCTCCCACTGGTGAGCTGGGGTGGGGGAATGGCTTGGGTCCCACTGGATCAAGGCTTTGGTATGTTACCCTGTTTGTGAATTCTGCTCTGTTCTCCAGGTGTATGCAGTCTGTTGCAGCCTTCTTTCCTGTTGCTCTTTTAGGATTGGTTGTATTAACTATATTTTCATACTCTATGTGGTTTGGGGAGGAGTTCTCTGTCTCACCACTCACGCCGCCATCTTGAATCGATCCATTTGTGTTTTTTTTAAAACAGTGCTTATCTTTCAGAAATACATACTGAGGTATTTACAGATGATAAGATAAAACACTTTGAACTTTACTGTGGGGGTGGGAGGGAATGGAGATAATCTAGATAAAAGAAGACTGTTCTATGTTGGTAACTGCTGAAGCAGGATCATGGGGACATGGGAGTGCATTATACTAGTCTATTTCTGTGAATGTTAAAAATTTTCCACAATAAATATTTTAAATTTTAAAATTTAATTTCAAATATATGCTAACTATCCTTGATATATGATCCATTATGTAGTGCTTATCCATAATAATCTATTCTATTCGAATGATTACAAATTCTGTTTATATGAATTCATATCTATTTTAGCAAAACCACGAATTAGTAGCTATTGTAACATCATTAGTCACAGAGACTATAAAAATCAGAAATTAATGCTTACTTTATGACATTATCAGAAATTCTACATATGGAACACAAATGTCGGTTTTAATTTTTGTAACAGTATTATAAAAAATAAAAGTATTATTAAAAAATCCATATAGAACAAAGTCATTATCTTCTGAACAATTTTGAAATAAGGAAAAAATAATGTCTCATTCACTACAACATACAATAGTATATTTATAATTTAACTGATTAGCTAATAGGAAAAAAGGCCATCTATTCTTACAAGGGATATGTTCAAGCTGCATATTATATATAACGCTTTGAAGGAAAAAAAATTTTTTTGGCTATTATCCCAAATTGCCCAATTTAACATCAAAGAGTCAGAAGTTTGGATCGCTGAAAAAAGGAGTAGGATTCTCCTTACTCTCAATAAAAGACAGTTACAGATAACAAGAGTGTAAAAATGGAGAGGATTAGAAGACAGATAATGAAGTTTACTAAAATCACAACTGAATAAAAGACTTTAAAATTTCTAAGTGCAGAGAACTGTTTGGTGTTGTTTAATTCAGCCAATATAACAAACACCTACAGAGCTCGTCCATATATGACTACAACCATAAGAATTTATCATGGTTTATGTTTAAGAAGAAACATGTTTGAAAAGTATAATGGGAAAGCATAATAAAAAAGCCTGTTCCAGATGGACCTAAAAGACATCTGCACAACACTGTATAGAACAACGTACAGAACACTCTGTACAGAACAATGCATTCAATGCACCACTCACTCCAAAGTACAGATCATCCAGACAGAAGATAAGTAAGGAGACAGATGCACTGAACAACACATCAGAACAGATGGACCTCAAGGACATCTTCAGAACACTCCACCCAAAAGCAGCAGGATACACATTCTTAAGTGCACATGGAAATTTTGCAGAATACATCATACACTAGGCCACAAAAAGAGCCTCAGTAAATTCAAAAAGATTAAAATTGTACCAACCACCTTCCCAAACCACAAAGCTATGAAACTAGAAATAAATTACGCAAAGAAAATGAGAAAGCCCACAAACACATGGTGGCTTAACAACATGCTTCTAAATAATCAATGGATCAGTCAATAACCAAAAAAAACAGAGATCAAGCAATATATGGAGATGAATGACAACAATAATGGAACACCGCAGAATATGTGGGATGCAGTGAAGGCCATGCTAATAGGGAAGTATATTGCAATACAGGCCTACCTCAGGGAAGAAAAACAATCACAAATGAACCATCTAAACTCACAATTAATGAAACTAGAAAAAGAAGAACAAATGAGGCCCAAAGTCAGTAGAAGGAGAGGGAAATAAAGATTACAGCAGAAATAAATAAAATTAAGAAGAATAACACAATAGAAAGAATCAAGGAGAGCAGGAGCTGGTTCTTCAAGAAAATAAACAAAATAGATAAACCCTAGCCAGACTTATCAAGAAAAAAAGAGAGCCTACACACATAAACAGAATCATAAATGAGAAAGGAAATATAATTATGGACACCACAGAAATACCTATCTAGAAAAATACAACTTTCCAAGGCTGACCACAAAGAAACAGAAAATCTGAATAGATCAATTACAAACAAAAAAATTGAATTGGTAATCAAAAAACTACCTAAGAAAAAACTCCTTCACCAGATGGCTTCACCAATGAATTTTATCACTTAGTGAACACCTAATACCCATCCTCCTGAAAGAATTCCAACAAGTAGAAGAGGAGGGAATACCCCCAAACTCATTCTATGAGGTCAGCATCACTCTAATACCAAAACCAGGCAAAGACACCACTAAAAAAGAAAATTACAGACCAATATACCTAATGAATATAGATGTAAAAATACTCAACAAAATATTAGCAAACCGAATTCAAAAATACACAAAAACGATCATCCATCATGATCAAGTAGGATTTATTCCAGGGATGCAAGGATGGTACAACATTCAAAAATCCATCAACATCATCTACTGTATCAACAAAAAAAAAGGACAAAATCCACATGATCATCTCCATAGATGCTGAAAAAACATTCGACAAAATTCAACTTTCATTCATGATAAAAACTTAACAAAATGGGTATAGAGGGCAAGTACCTCAACATAATAAAGACCATATATGACAAACATGCAGCCAACATTATACTTAACAGGGAGAAGCTGAAAGCTTTTCCTCTAAGATTGAGAAGAAGATAAGGCTGCCCATTCTTTCCATTTTAATTCAACATAGTACTGGAGGTCCTAGCCACAGCAATCAGATAACACAAAGAAATAAAAAACATCCCGATTGGTAAGAAAGAAGTTAAACTGTCCCTGTTTTCAGATGACATGATATTCTATATAAAACATCAGAAAGAATCCACCTGAAAGCTACTAGAACTAATATCTGAATTCAGCAAAGTTGCAGGATACAAAATTAATACACAGGAATCTGTGGCATTCCTATACACTAATAATGAATAAGCAGAAAGAAAAATCGGAAAAACAATTCCATTCACAATTGCATCAAAAAAAAATACCTAGGAATAAACCTAATGAAGTACAAGAAAGACTACACAATGAAAACAACAAGACACTCATGAAAGAAATGAAAAAAGATACCAATAAATGGAAATACATCCCATGCTCATGGATAGGAAGAATTAATATTGTCAAAATGGGCATGCTGCCTAAAGCAATCTACCGATTCAATGTAATCCCTCTCAAAATACCAACAACATTTTTCAACGAACTAGAGCAAATAATTCTAAAATTCATATGGAACCCCAAAAGACCCCGAATAGCCAAAGCAATCCTGAGAAGGAAGAACAAACCTGAGGGATTATGCTTGCCAACTTCAAGCTTTACTGCAAAGCCACAATAATCAAGACAATTTGGTACTGGCAAAAGAACAGACCCACAGACCAGTGGAACAGAATAGAGAGTCCAGGTATAAACCCAAGCATATATGGTCAATTAATATATGATAGAGGAGCCATTGACATACAATGGAGAACTGACAGGTTCTGTACAACTGGTGTTGGAAAAACTGAAGAGCTACATGCAAGAGAATGAAACTGGATTATTGTCTAACCCCGTACAGAAAAGTAAACTTGAAATGGATCAAAGACCTGAATGTAAGTCATGAAACCATAAGATTTTTAGAAGATAAAGGGTACATAGAGGGATTAAAGATGGCGGCATGAGAGGTGAGACAGAGACCTCCTCCTAAAACCACACATAATATGAAAATATAATTAATACAACTAATCCTGAAAGAGCAACAGGAAAGAAGGCTTCAGCAGACTGCATAAACCTGGAGAAAAGAGCAGACCTCACGGAACAGGGCACTAACACCACTCCACTGCAACCCCCAACATTGCTCTAGGGATTGAGCAGCTCCAGAGAGTAGAGCTTCTGGACACTAGAGGGTGCCACATACAAATATGAAATGTCAAAAGGCAGTGTCACAAAGCAAAATCTCAACACCACAGAAAGGACTGAGTAAGACTGATTTAATAAATCTTCCTGAAAGAGATTTCAAAATAAAAATCATAAACATGGTCATGGAAGTACAGAAAAAAATTCAAGAACTCAGGAACGAATTTAGGACAGAGATCCAATCATTGAAGAGCACAATGGAGGGTATTAAAAGCAGATTAGATATGGTGGAGGAAACGATAAATGAAAAAGAAACTAGGGACAAGGAATACAAAGAAGCTGAGTCACAGAGAGAAAAAAGGATCCCTAGGAAAGAAAGAATACTGAGAGAACTGTGTGGCCAGTCCAAAAGGAACAATATTCGTATTATAGGGGCACCAGAAGAAGAAAAGACAGAAAAAGGGATAGAAAGTGTCTTTGAGGAAGTAATTCCTGAAAACTTTCCTAATCAGGGGAAGGAGATAGTAGCTCAAGTCACAGAGGTGCACACATCTCTGAACACAAAGGACCCAAGGAGCACAGCAACAAGACATATAATAATAAAAATTGCAAAGATCAAGGATACGTACAGACTATTAAAAGCAGCCAGAGAGAGAAATAAGATCACATACAAAGGAAAACCCACCAGGCTATTATCGACTTCTCAACAGAAGCTTTACAGGCCAGAGGGATTGGCATGATATATTTAATGCAAAAATTGAACCAAGATACTTTATTCAGCAAGATTATCATTTAAATTTGAAGGAGGGATTAAACAACTTGCAGATTAGGAAAAGCTGAGAGAATTTAGGTCCAACAAACTATATTTACAGTGTAATTTGGAGGGACTGCTATAGGTGGAAGGCTTCCTAGGGTTAAATACCTGTTACCAGAGGTAATATAAAGGGATAGACAAAGAGTACAGAAAATGATACCTAATATATAAAGAATGGAGGAGGAAAAAAACAACATTTAGATTCTGTTTGTAACAGCATACTAAGTGATTTAAGTTAGACACTTAGATAGTAATAAAGTTATCCTTGAACCTTTGGTAACCACGAATCTAAAGCTTCCAATGGCACCAAGTACATATCTATCGAAAATCACCTTAAAAGTGATTGGTCTGAATGCACCAATCAAGACATAGAGTCACTGAATGGATAAAAAAACAAGACCCAACTATATGCTGCATACAAGAGATGCACTTCAGACCCAAAGACATATACAGACTAAAAGTGAAGGGATGGAAAAAGATATTTTATACAACTAATAGGGAGAAAAAAGAAGGTGTTGCAGTACTTGTATCAGACAAAATACACTTTAAAACAAAGAATGTGACAAGAGACAAAGATGGACATTACATAATGATAAAGAGGTCAAACCAACCAAAAGATATAACCATTACAAATATCTATGCACCCAACACAGGATCACCTACATATGTGAAACAAATACTAACACAATTAAAAGGGGAAATAGAATGCAATGCATTCACTCTAGGAGACTTCAACACTCCACTCACTCCACAGAAGAGATCAACCAGACAGAAAATAAGTAAAGAAACAGAGGCATTGAACAACACATTAGAACAGGTGGACCTAACAGACATCTACAGAACTCTACACCCAAAAGCAGCAGAATACACATTCTTCTACAGTGCACATGGAACATTTTCAAGAATAGGTCATACCAAAGACCACAAAAAGTGCCTCAGTAAATTCAAAAACATTGAAATGGTATCATCCAGTTTCTCAGACCAGAAAAAGGCATGAACCTAGAAATAAATTATGCAAAGAAAATGAAAAAGCCAACAAACACATGTAGGCTTCACAACATGTTCCTAAATAACCGGTGGATCAATGACCAAATAAAAACAGAGATCAAGCAATGTATGGAGACAAATGACAACATTAATTCAACACGGCAAAATCTGTGGGATGCAGTGAAGGCCATGCTAAGAGGAAAGTATATTGCAACACAGGCCTACCTCAGGAAAGAAAAACAATCCCATATGAACAGTCTAAACTCACAATTAACAATACTAGAAAAAAAAGAATAAATGAGGCCCAAAGTTAGTAGAAGGAGAGATGTAATAAAGCTCAGAGGAGAAATAAATAAAATCAAGAATAATGAAACAATAGAAAAAAAAATCAATGAAAGTAGGAGCTGGTTCTTCGAGAAAATAAACAAAGTAGATAAACCCCTAGCCAGACTTATCAAGAAAAAAAGGGACTCTACACACATAAACAGAAACAGAAATGAGAAAGGAAAAATCACTATGGACACCACAGAAATACAAAGAATTATGAGAGAATACTATGAAAAAATATGATAACAAACTGGATAACCTAGAAGAAATGGAAAACGTTCTAGAAAAATACAACCTTCCAAGGCTGACCCAGAAAACAGAAAATCTGAACAGACAAATTACCAGCAACGAAATTGAATTGGTAGTCAAAAAACTACCTAAGAACAAAACGCCTGGCCTCTGGTTTTACCGCTGAGTTTTATCAAACATTTAGTGAAGACCTAATACCCATCCTCCTTAATGTTTTCCAAAGACTAGAAGAAGAGGAAATACTTCAAAACTCATTCTATGAGGCCAGCATCACTATAATACCAAAACCAGGCAAAGACACCACAAAAAAGAAAATTACAGACCAATATCCCTGATGAACACAGATGCAAAAATACTCAACAAAATATTAGCAAACTGAATTCAAAAATACATGAAAAATATCATCCATCATGATCAAGTAGGATTTATTCCACGGATGCAAGGATGGTACAACATTCAAAAATCCATCAACATCATCCACCACACCAACAAAAAGAAGGGCAAAATCCACATGATCATCTCCATAGATGCTGAAAAAGCATTTGACAAAATTCAACATCCATTCATGATGAAAACTCTCAACAAAATGGGTATAGAGGGCAAGTACCTCAACACAATAAAGGCCATATGTGACAAACACACAGCCAACATTACACTTAACAGTGAGAAGTCGAAAGCTTTTCCTTTAAGATCGGGAATAATACAAGGATGCCCACTCTCCCCACTTCTGTTCAACATAGTACTGGAGGTCCTAGCCACAGCAATCAGACAACACAAAGAAATAAAAGGCATCCAGATTGGCAAGGAAGAATTTAAACTGTCCCTGTTTGCAGATGACATGATATTGTACATAAAATACCCTAAAGAATCCACTCCAAAACTACTAGAACTAATATCTGAATTAAGAAATGTTGCAGGATACAAAATTAATACACAGAAATCTGTGGCATTCCTATACACTAACAGTGAACAAGGTGAAAGAGAAATCAGGTAAAAAATTCCATTCACAATTTCATCCAAAAGAATAAAATACCTAGGAATTAACCTAACCAAGGAAGTGAAAGACCTACACTCTGAAAACTATAAGACACTCATGAGAGAAATTAAAGAAGATCCCAATAAATGGAAATACATACAATGCTCATGGATAGGAAGAATTAATACTGTCAAAATGGCCATCCTGCTTAAAGCAATCTACAGATTTAATGCAATTCCTATCAAAATACCAACAGTATTCTTCAATGAAGTAGAGCAAATCATTCTAAAATACATATGGAACCACAAAAGACTCCGAATAGCCACAGCAATCGTGAGAAGGAAGAATAAAGCTGGGGGAATTACAGTCCCCAACTTCACACTCTACTACAAAGCCACAGTAATCAAGAAAATTTGGTATTGGCACAAGAATAGACCCATACACCAATGTAACAGACTAGAGAGCCCTGATATAAACCAAAGCATATATGGTCAGGTAATATATGATAAAGGAGCCATGGACATACAATGTGGAAATGACAGCCTCTTCAACAAATGGTGTTGGCAAAACTGAACAGCTACATGCAAAATAATGAAACTGGATTATTGTTTAACCCCATACACAAAAGTAAACTCGAAATGGATCAAGGACCTGAATGTAAGTCATGAAACCATAAAACTCTTAGCAGACAACATAGGCAAAAATCTCCTGAATATAAGCATGAGCAACTTCTTCCTGAATGCATCTCCTCGAGCAAGGGACCCAAAAGCCAAAATGAACAAATGGGACTACATCAAACTAAAAAGCTTCTGTATGGCAAAGGACACCATCAACAGAACAAAAAGGCATCCTACAGTATGGGAGAATATATTTGTAAATGGTATATCTGACAAGGGGTTAACACCCAAAATATATAAAGAACTCACACACCTCAGCACCCAAAAAGCAAACAACCCAATTAAAAAATGGGCAGAGGACATGAAGAGACAATTCTCCAACAAATAAATTCAGATGGCCAACAGACACATGAAAAGATGCTCCATATCACTAATCATCAGGGAAATGCAAATTAAAACAACCTGAGATATCACTCCACACCAGTAAGGATGGCCACCATCCAAAAGACTAAGAACAACAAATTCTGAGGAAGATGCGGAGAAAGGGTAACCCTCCTACACTGCTGGTGGGAATGTAGGCTAGTTCAACCGTTGTATGTAGGTTCCTCAAAAAAATAAAAATAGAAATACCGTTTGACCTGGGAATCCCACTCCTTGAAATTTACCCAAAGAATACAACTTCTCAGATTCAAAAAGACATATGCATCCCTATGTTTATCGCAGCATTTTTATAATAGCCAAGATATGGAAGCAACCTTAAGTGTTCATTAGTAGATGAATGGATAAAGAAGACGTGGTACATAGACACAATGGAATACTATTCAGCCATAAGAAAGAAACAAATTCTACCATTTGCAACAACATGGATGGAGCTGGAGGATATTATGCTCAGTGAAATAAGCCAGGTGGGGAAAGACAAGTGCCAAATGATTTCCCTCATTTGTGGAGTATAACAATGCAGCAATATTGAAGGAACAAAATAGCAGCAAACTCACAGACTCCAAGAAGGGAGCAGTGGTTACCAAGTGGGAGGAGTGTAGGAAGGCGGGTGGGGAAGGAGGGAGAAGGGGATTAGTACACATGGTGTGAGGGGTCACAGGGAAAACACTAGCACACAGAAGGCAAACAGTGAATCTGTGGCATCTTACTACACTGATGGACAGTGACTGCATTGGGGTATGGGTGTGGACTTAATAATATGGGTAGAAGTAATCACCATATTGTTTTTTCATGTTAAACCTTCATATGAGTGTATATCAATAATATCTTACTAAAAAATTTTAAAAAACACATGATCATCTCCATAGATGCTGAAGAAGCATTCGACAAAATTCAACATCCATTCATGATAAAATCTCTCAACAAAATGGGTATAGAGAACAAGTTCTTCAACATAATAAAGGCCATACATATATGACAAACCCACAGCCAACATACTTAACAGCAAGAAGCTGCAAGCCTTTTCTTTAAGACTGGGAACCGGACAAGGATGTCCTCTCTCTCCATTTTTATTGAACATAGTTCTGGAGGTCCTCGCCATGGCAATCAGACAACACAAAGAAATAAAAGGCATCCAGATTGGTAAAGAAGAAGATAACCTGTTACTGTTGGCAAATGATATGATATTGTATATAAAACCTCTAAAGAATCCACTCCAAAACTACTAGATCTAATATCTGAATTCAGCAAGATTGCAGGACACAAAATTAATACACAGAAATTTGTTGCACTCCTATATACTAATGATGAACTAACAGAAAGAGAAATCAGGAAAACAATTCCATTTACAATCACATCAAAAAGAATAAAATACCTAGGAATAAACCTAACCAAGGAAATAAAAGACCTACACACTGAAAACTATAAGACACTCATGAGAGAAATTAAAGAAGATACCAATAAATAGAAACACATCCTGTACTCATGGATTGGAAGAATTAATATTGTCAAAATGTCCATCCTGCCTAAAGCAATCTAGATATTCAAAGCAATCCCTATCAAAATACCAACAGTATTCTTCAACGAACTAGAGTAAATAATTCTAAAATTCATATGGAACCACAAAAGACCCCGAAAAGCCAAAGCAATCCTGAGAAGGAAAAATAAAGCTGGGGGGATTACGCTCCCCAACTTCAAGCTCTACTACAAAGCCACAGTAATCAAGACAATTTTGTATTGGCACAAGAATAGACCCAGAGACCAATGGAACAAACTAGAGAGCCCTGATATAAACCCAACCATATATGGTCAATTAATATATGATAAAGGAGCCATGGACATACAATGGAGAAATGACAGCCTCTTCAACAGCTGGTGTTGGCAAAACTGGACAGTTACATGTAAGAGAATGAAACTGGATTATTGTTTAAACCCATACACCAAAGTAAACTTGAAATGGATCAAGGACCTGAATGTAAGTCATGAAACCATAAACTCTTAGATGATAACATAGGCAAAAATCTCCTGAATGTAAACATGAGCAACTTTTTTTCTGAATGCATCTCCTTGAGCAAGAGAAACAAAAGCAAAAATGAACACATGGGACTATATCAAACTTAAAAGCTTCTGTACAGCAAAGGACACCATCAACAGCACAAAAAGGCATCCTACAGTATGGGTGACTATATTTGTAAATGACATATATGACATGGAGTTAACATCCAAAATATATAAAGAACTCACATGCCTCAACACCCATAAAGCCAATAACCCAATTAAAAAATGGGTGGAGGATATGAACAGACAATTCTCTAAATTAGAAATTCAGATGGCCCTACAGGTATATGAAAAGATGCTCCACATCACTAATTATAAGGGAAATGCAAATAAAATCCACAATGAGATATCACCTCACACCAGTTAGGATGGCCAGTATCGAAAAGACTAAGAACAAGAAATGCTGGTGAGGATGTGGAGAAAAGGGAACCCTCCGACACTGCTCGTGGGAATGTAAGCTAATTCAACAATTGGGGAAAGGAATATGGAGGTCTTCAAAATCTCAAAATAAAAATACTATTTTACCTGGGAATTTCACTCCTAGGAATTTATCCAAAGAAAGCAAGATCTCAGATTCAAAAAGACATATGTACCCCTATGTTTATTGCAGTACTATTTACAATAGCTAAGATATGGAAGCAACCTAAGTGTCCATCAGTAGATGAATGGATGAAGAAGTTGTGGTACACAATGGAATACTACTCAGCCATAAGAAACAAATTTTACAATTTGCAACAATATCAACGGAGCTGGAGAATACTATGCTCAGTGAAATAAGCCAGGCGAAGAAAGACAAGTACCAAATGATTTCCCTCATTTGTGGAGTATAACAATGAAGCAAAACTGAGGCAACAAAACAGCAACAGACTCACAGACTCCAAGAAGGGACTAGTGGTTACCAAAGGGGAGGGGTGGGTGGGGAGGGACGGAGAAAGGGATTCAGGGGTATTATGATTGGCACATATGGTGTGGGGGGGATGAGGGGGAAGACAGTGTAGCACAGAGAAGGCAAATAGTGACTCTGTGGCATCTTACTACACTGATGGGCAGTGACTGCAATGGGGTATAGGGGGACATGATAACAGGGGGGAATGTAGTAACAGTTGTTTTTTCATGTGAAACCTTTATAAGAGTGTATATCAATAATGCCTTAATAAAAGAAAAAGACTAAAAAATAAATAAGGGGAACATAAACGGAAAAAAAAACTCTTAGGAAGAAAACATAGGCAAAAATCTCTTGAATGTAAACATGAGCAAATTTTTCTTGCACCCATCTCCTCAGGTAAGGGAAACAAAAGCAAAATGAAGAAATGGGACTACACCAAGCTAAAAATCTTCTGTATAACAAATGACACCATCAGTAGAACAAAAAGGCATCCTACAGTATGGGAGAATATATTTGTAAATGACATATGCAACAAGGGGTTAACATCCAAAATATGTAAAGAACTCACATGCCTCAACATCCAAAAAGCAAATAACCCAATTAAAAAAATGGGCGGAAGATATAAACAGACAATTCTCCAAAGAAGAAATTCAGATGGCCCAACAGGCACATGAAAAGATGCTCCACATTGCTAATTATCAGGGAAATGCAAATTAAAACCACAATGAGATATCACCTCACATCAGTTGGGATGGCCAACATCAAAAAGTCTAGGAATAACAAATGCTGGCAAGGATGTGGACAATGGGGAACCCTCCTACACTGCATGTGGGAAAGTAAACTAGTTCAACCGTTGTGTAAAGCAATGTGGAGGTCCTCAAAAAACTAAAAATAGAAATACCATTTGACCTGGGAATTTCACTCCTAGGAATTTACCCAAAGAAAGTAAGATCTCAGATTCAAAAAGACATATGCACCCCTATGTGTACTGCAGCACTATTTACAATAGCCAAGACATGGAAGCAACCTAAGTGTCCATCAGCAGATGAATGGATAAAGATGTGGTACATATACACAGTGGAATACTATTCAGCCATAAGAAGAAAACAAATCCTACCATTTGCAGCAACATGGATGGTGCTAGAGGGTATATGGTCAGTGAAATAAGTCAGGCAGAGAGAGACAAATACCAAATTATTTCACTCATTTGTGGAGTGTAACAATGAAGCAAAACTGAAGGACAAAACAGCAGCAGACTCCCAGACTCAGTGAAGGGATAGTGGTTACCAAAGGGGAGGGGTGAGTGGGGAGGGACAGAGAAAGGGATTCAGGGGTCTTATGATTAGTACACACGGTGTGGATGGGATCACGGGGAGGACAGTGAAGCACATTGAAATAGTGACTCTGTGGCATCTTACTGCGCTGATGGACAGTGACTGCAATCAGTTGTGTGTGGGGGCTTGATATTATGGGTGAATGTAGTAACCACATTGTTTTTCATGTGAAACCTTCATAAAGGCGTTTATCAATGATACCTTAATAAAAACAAAAGAAGCATGTTCCTCTGTCTACAAATATCATGTTTCTTCTTTACGTTAGCCTTTCTGCCCTAGGTTTCTATCTGGTCTAGAAGAAAAGTTGTTCTGTGGGTTTTTTTTTAATTGAAGTATAATTTATGTACAGTGTTAGTCTCCAGTGCACAACATAATGATTCAGTATTTATATATGTTGCAAAATTATCAGCCCAGTAAGTCTGTTTATCCCCATCACCCCGTAAAGCTATATAATCTGCAATACAGTATTGTTGACTTTAGTCACCATGTTACATCCCAACTTAGCTATTTTATGACCAGAAATTTGTACTCCTTGACTACCTTCTCCCATTTCACCCATCCTCCTGCACTCCCTGCCCTCTAGTAGCCACCAATCTGTCATCTGCATTTATGAGTGCTGTTTTGCTCATTTATTATTCACTTAGCATAATACCATTAAGATCTATCCATGTAGTTACAATTGGCAAGATTTCATTCTTTTTTATGGCTGAGTAATATTGTGTGTGTGTGTGTGTGTATATATATATATAAAACACATCTTTATCCATTCATCCATCAATAGACACTTTGGTTGTTTCCATATCTTGGCTACTGTGAATAATGGTGTCATGAACAAAAAGGTGCATACTATCTTTTCAAATTAAGTGTGTTTTCTTTGGATAAATACCCAGAAGTGGAAGAGCTGGATCATACAGTTCTACTTTAAGTTTTTTGAGAAACCTGTTTTCCACAAGGGCTGTACCAATTTATTCCCACCCATAGTGCATTTGGGTTCCCTTTTCTCCACATCCTGACCAACATTTGTAATTTCTCTTTTTTCATGCCAATTCTGACAGGTGTGAGATGACATCTCATGGTTTTGGTTTGTATTTCCCTGATGATTAGTGATGTTAAGCATCTTTTCACATGCTTATTGGCTCTTTGTAAGTCTTCTTTGGAGAAATGTCTGCCCAGATACTCTGCCCATTTTTAAATCAGATTTTTGTTACTGAGTTATATGAGTTCTTTATATATTTTAGTTATTAACCTCTTATCAGATATACAACTTGGAAATATTTTCTCCCATTCAGTAGATTGCCTCTTTATTTCATTGATGGTTTCCTTTACTGTGCAGAAGCTTTTTAGTATGATATACTCCTACTTGTTTATTTTTTGCTTTTGTTGCCATTGCCTTTGGAATGTGATCCAAAAAATATGACCAAGAATGCTGTCAAGGAGCTTACCACCTATGTTTTCTCCTAGGAGTTTAATGCTTTCTGGTTTTACATTCAAGTCTTTAATCCACTTTGAGTTAACTTTTGGGTATGGTATACAATAGTAGTTCAGTTTCATTCTTTTTCAGGTGACTGGTCCAGTATTGCCAACACCACTTATGAAGAGACTGTCCTTTCTTCATTGTATATTCTTGCCACCTTTTTCATAAATTGACCATATATGAATACGTTTATTTCTGAGCTCTCTATTCTGTTCTACTGACCTATGTGTCTGTTTTTATGGCAATACTGTACTGTTTTAAGTACTATAGTTTTGTAATGTATTCCTAATCAGGGAGCATGATGCCTCCAGCTTTGTTCTTCAGTCTCAATTTCACTTGGCTATGAGGGATCTTTTATAGTACCATTCAAATTTTAGGATTGTTCTGTGAAAAATGCCATTGGAATTTTGATAGGGATTGTATAAGCCATACATTTTGGGTAATATGGACATTTTAACAATATTAATTCTTATAATTCATGAGCATGGACTATCTTTCCCTTTTTTGTGTGTGTCTTCTTCAGTTTCTTTCATCAGTATCATATGATTTTCAATATACATGTCTTTGGTCTGTTTGGTTAAATTTATTCCTAGGTATTTTACTCATTTTGAGGTTACTGTAAATGGGATTATTTTTCTTAACTTCTCCTTCTGATAGTTCATTATTGGTGTTAGGTTAAAAAAAAACTTTTTTTGTATTGACTTTGTATCCTGCGACTTTACTGAATTCATTTATTAGTTCTAACAGTTTGTCAGTGAGGTCTTTACAGTTTTCTGTATATAAAACCATGTCATATGTAATTAGTGAGAGCTTTACTTTGTTCTTTCCAATTTGGATACCTTTCTTTTTTTTTTTTTGCCAAATTGTTCAGGCTAGGACTATACTGAATAAAAATGGTAAGATTTGGCATCCTTGTCTTGTTCCTAACTTAAGGGAAAAGGTTTCAGTTTTTTACTGCTCAGTATGATGTTATTAGCTCTGGGTTTTTTGTATATGGCCTATATTTTGTTGTTGAGGTATAGTCCTTCTACACCCACTTTGTTAAGTTTTAATCATAAACGGATGTTGAATTTTGTTAAATACTTTTTCTGCATCTTGAGATGATCATGATTTCTATTATTCATTCTATCACTGTGATGTGTCAGTGATTGAACTGTCATTGATTTGTGGATGTTGAGCTATCCTTGCAACCCTGCAATAAATCCCACTTTATTATGGCATATAATCTTTCTAATGTATTGTTGAGTTCATTTTGCTAATATTTTGTTAAGGATTTTTTCATCTGTGTTCATCAGGGATATTGCTGTAGTTCTCTTATGGTGCCTTTGTCTGATTTTGGTATCAGGGTAATGGTGTCCTCATAAAATGAGTCTGGAAGCATTCCCTCCTCTTCAATTTTTTGGGAGAGTTTGAGGATAGGTATTAACTCTTCTTTAAATATTGGTAAAATTCACCAGTGCAGCCATCTCTGGAATTTTTCTTTGTTGGGAGGCTTTTAATCATTGAATCAATCTCCTTGCTAGTAAACAGTATAATCAGATTTTTCTAATTCTTCATGATTAAGTCTTAGAAGAATGTGTTTCTAGGAATTCATCCATTTCTTCCTTGTTATCCATTAGTTGGCATATAATTGTTCATGGTAGTCTCTACTGATCCTTTGTATTACTTTGGTGTCAGTGGTAACTTCCCTTCTTCCATTTCTGATTTTATTTGAGCCCTCTTTCTGAGTTTAGCTAAAGGTTTACTTTAGTTTCACTGATCTTTTCTATTGCCTTTTCAATCTCTATTTCATTTATTTCCACTCTGACGTTTATTATTTCCTTCCTTCTACTAACCTTGGGTTTCATTTGTTTTTTCTGGTTCTTTAAGTATAGATTAAGATTTTTCATTTTTCTTGAAGCAGGGCTGTATCACTATGAACTTCCCCCTCAGAACCGCTTTTGCTAAATCCCAGAAATTTTAGAAAGTTGTATTTTCATTTGTTTCAAGGTATGTTTTTTATTTCTCCTTTGATTTCTTCAACTGATTCACCAGTTGTTCAGCAGCATGTTGTTAAATCTCCATATAGCTGAGTTTTTTCCAGTTTTCTTTTTGTTACTGATTTCTAGTTTCACACCATTGTGTTCTTGATATGATTTCAATTTTCTTAATTTTCACTGACACTTGTTTGTGGCCTAATGTGTATCTGTCCCAGAGAATGTTCCATGTACACATGAAAAGAATGTATATTTTGCTGCTTTGAGTGGAATGTTCTGTATATATGTATTAAGTCCAGCTGGCCTAATGTGTCATTTAAGGTCAATGTTTCCTTATTGATTTCTGTCTGGATAATCTAGCCATTTATGTATATGGAGTATTAAAGTCCCCTCTCATTAGTATATTGCTGTCAATTTCTCCCTTTAGGTCTGTTAGTATTTGCTTATATATTCTGGGGCTCCTATGTTGAGTGCCTAAATATTTACAATTATACATTCTTGATGGATTGATCCCTTTACCACTATATAAAGCCCACTTTGTATTTTATTAGTCTTTGTTTTGAAGTCTATACCTACTACAGCTTTGTTTGGTCTCCATTTGCATGAAATATTTTTTTTCCATCCCTTCAATTTTGTAGGGCCTTCTAATCTAAGAAGTAGCCTTTAAATGCATTGCCAAGATGGCGCTCACCAGATGAGCATGGGGTGGTGCCCAGGCATTTTGGCGGGCTATGACGTTAGTCTACCTGTGTTCCGGGTATCTCCCTATTGGTGGCGTGAGTCTTCCGCGAACGTGATCAGCTCATGGACACTGTTTGCTTGCATTATGTGCCTTCCTGTGTGAAGAGCTTGTGACTGCTTGACCTTTATGCTGATTGGCCCATGAATGTTATATATACTCTGCTGTTTCCGCAATAAACGAGTTCCTGCTTTGACTGAGCTCCCTGTCGCGTCTGTTTGTCTCCGGTTTAGGCCTAGGGGCCGGAGGCTGGTGATCGGGCGGACAGTCGGCACTCACCATTCCTGGTCCTGCCTTGCCGGGCCGTGTCTCCCCCTTCCCTTTCTCTCTCCGCAGGTTCGGAGGGGGCTCGGGGAAGGCTAAAAACCCCGACACAATTTCAGCTGTTTTCTTACATATGAAGTTGAGTCTCTTGTATCGGCATATAGATGGGTCTTTTTTATCCATTCAGCCACTCTACATCTTTTGATTGGAGAATGTAGTTCATTTACACTTAGGGTAATTATAGATTGTATGCACTTAATGCCATTTTGTTCATTGTTTTCATAGTTTCTCTCTGTTCTTTTCTTCTTCTGTTGCAGCTTGATGCCTTTTTCTTTAGCATTATGTCCATTCTCATTATCTTTTATGTTATCTACTATAGGTTTTTGTTTTGTGGTTACCATAAGGATTATATATATCAGCCTATGTATATACCAATCTATTTTAAATTAAATGAACATATTCTAAAACTACATTTTTACTCCTCCCTCCCATGTTTTATGTTTTAGATGTCACATTTTACATCCTTTTATTTTGTATATTCCTTAGTTATTGTAGTTATAGTTTTAACTACTTTTGTATTTTAACCTTCATGCTAGTTTTATGTTTAGTCCATTACCTTTACTGTACATTTACTTTTACCAGTGAGATTTTTTACTTTCATGTTTTCTTCTAATTAGTGGCCTTTACTTTCAGCTTAAGTCTCTTCAACATCTTCTGTAAGACTAGTTTAGTAGTGGTGAACCCCTTTAGTTTTTGCTTCTCTGGAAAACTTTTTCTCTCTCCTTCCATTCTGATGATGACCTTGCCAGGTAGAATATTCTTGGAGTTTTTTGCTTCCAGCACGTTGAATATATTTTGCTACTTCCTTCTGGTCTGCAAAGTTTCTGCTGAAATATATGCTGATAGTCTTTTGGGCGGGTTCCCTTATACATAAGTTGTTTTTCACTTGCTACTTTAAGATTATCTCTTTAACTTCTGACATTTAATTATAATGTGTCTTGGTGTGGATCTCTTTAGGTTCATCTTATATGGAATTCTCTGGGCTTTCTGGGCCTGGATTTTCCTTCCCCAAGTTAGGAAAGTTTTCAGCCATTGATACTTCAAATAAGTTTTCTATCATTTTCTTTCTCTCCTCCTTCTGGGACCCCTGTTATGCAAATGTTGTTCTGCTTGATGTTGTCTCATAGATCCTGTAAGGTATCTTCACTTAAAATTTTTTTTTTTCTTTTTGCTACTCTGTTTCGGGGAGCTCCACTCTGTCTTTCAGGTCACTGACCCTTTCCTCTGCTTCATTTACTTGCTTTTGAATGTCTCCAATGTATTTTTCTGTTTAGCTATTGTATTCTTCAGCTCTGTGACTTCTGTTTGGCACTTTCTTATATTTTCTATCTCTTGGTTGACGTTCTCTCTGTACTCATCCATTTTTCTCCTGAGATCTGTTATGATTATTACTTTCATTTATCAGGTAAATTACCTATCTCTGTTTCATTAGGGTTTCGCTAGAGCTTTATCTTGTTCTTTTGTTTAGAACATATTCTTCTTGTTTCCTCATTTTGCCTGACTTTCTGTTTCTTTCTGTGTATTTGGCAAAACAGCTACCCAGTTTGGAAAGACTGGTCAAAGGAGGACCAGGGATGTTTCAGCCAGCTGTCTGTGCAGTGCCCTGGGGTAGTAGCTTGCCAAGAACTGTCTCTGTTTCAGTCCCATGGCCCAGAAGTGCAAGCCCCACTGGTCACCAAAGCCAGGATTCAAGAGGTATCCCACGTGTGGATTGCATGCACCCACCAGCTTTGGCAGGGCCGCAGGGAAGGTCTGGGCTGAGGCAAGCCCACTTGCTAGTTTTGGTAGGGTAGGGCCATGGGGAAGCACCATACTGGAAAAGCCAGCCTGCCAGGTTTGTGGGGGCAGGGTTGGACCAGGATGAGTCATCACCAGGTTTATCAGGGCAAGCAGTACTAGCAAGGTAGAGAGAGTAAAAATGGTACCATCAGCACCACCACCCCCAGAGAGAATTCCAAGGTCCCCTGTCCTTCCAACAGGTGCTTTCAGCTTAGCCAATGAATCTCCTTCACATACAGTCTAGGTGGTTTCAACCAGCTGCTTTTGTGCTTTAAGAGCAGAGTCTGTTCCTTACAGTCCTTTGGGTCCACTGGACATAAGCCCATTTGGTTTTCAAGCTAGACATCTCTGCAGCTTGTCTCTCTGGTGAGGGTCCCATGGGTTGGGGTGCCTGACAGGGATTCAAACACCCCACCCCTCCAGGATATACTCTGTATTTGTGAGATCCCTCCTTCTATGGTCTGATGCACCACGTTTGGGGTTCTTGGCAAGACAGTGTTTCTGCCTCTCCTACCCACCTAGATGTGGGCTTTCCATCTCTTGTTGTGGAGAAGCTGTTCAGCTAGTCATCAGATCTTTTCAGAGAGAATTATTCTATATGGAGCTGTCGATTTGGTGTGTCTATGAGAAGTAAGCTCAGGGCCTTCCCATTCTTTCACTGTGCTAACCCTGAAAAGGATAACCCTGATTTTAGATGAGGAATGCAAAGTACTTGCCTTTCCAGTCTTCTCCATGCTTCTACAACTAGTGCTTCAACTAGTGGGTCATGAGCCTCAATAGCAAACCTCAATAAAATGAAGAGAAAATAATAATCCATACATAAACATATTTAAATTATCAAAAACACACATACAGTGAGAATTACAGTGCAAAAGTAAACCTCAAGTTAATATACTCTTATACAGTCAATCCTTATTTCTGGTCCATTGCCATTTCATCATTCTGATTTCTTCATACAATCTAATAAATATTTACACTTTATCCTATGCCTCCCATCCTTTTATTCATTTCAATGCCCTCCACTGAACAATGAAAATGGGTCCAAAAGCATTTTTATAGTTCTCGATACATACTGTACCACCAGCAGCATATAAGAGTTCCTCTTCTAACATACCTTCACTAACAATGGCTATTTTCCATAATTATTTAAGCCACATATACTATATATTTTATGCATAAAAATCTTTTTAAGCAATTTCTACATAATGTTAAAGCTATCATATTTTGTCTCCTAAAAGTCAAAGACTTTCAGGTTAAGTCATGAAGTAAAAGCAAACTACTTACCGTTTTTAAAACCTGAACAGAAAATTATATTTTACTCTTGAAAGCCTTTCATTACTAAAATATGACTTAGGAGGAAAACACAGAAATGCAGTGTTTAGGCAAATCATCACCAAGCAGCATTTCTTCATCTGTGCCTGACAGACATTATTAGTCTTTTGAGGTATTCAAAACAATATTTTGTAGTTAAGTAAGTTTGGAAACTGCCCTCACTTAGAGATTCACAATACACATTAACATTAATATCTCTGAAGAGTCCTGCAATAAAGACCTAAGTTTTATCTGAGTCAGCATGTTCTAAACTAACATGACCATTGATAAAGCAAAATTGGTATCTTGTCCATTATCACTGCATACTCTTTTTAGGTACCTCAGAGAAAAAACTCTGCAACCTGAAAAAGACCACAAAAAAGGTAAGCCACTCTTTCAGTCTGACACCAATCCCCAAAATAAGTAAAGCATTATGCCCCTTTCCTGTATATGCTGACTGCCTATAAAAGCAACTGTATCTCTGCTTTGTACAATGCTGACATCTATCTTAAATAGCCCCCAAAGGTTGGATAATCATGTGAGAAAACTGCTGCTTTTCCACCAATGAGACCAATAAACAGACAACTGCAATTTTTGTGTGCTTCTCTATGTACTTGCTGAATCCTTTACTTAGGGAATCCAGTTTTCTGTAGGCTGAATTCCCTTGCAAACAATGTAAAATTTCTTTTCAAATTCTTTCCCAGCAAAATTGAGGTATAATTAAGAAATAAAAATTATACATATTTAGGTTGTACAATGCCCCATTATATATATATATATATATATACATTGTGAAATGATTGCCACAAAGATTATCTTCTAAACATATTAAAAATAGTAAATGATCAGGAAAACTATTTACAAAAAAAAAAACCACGCACAGTTTTTCATTTTAAAGAGATTTTTAGAAAATTAAAATATCAAAATACAATCATTTCTATAAAATATAAAAGTACATTGCTTACCGTTGTGTGATGTACAACACATTCACCAGGGTACCATCATTCATGAATTCCATTTTACTTGTTGTTAAATTGTGAAGAGTAAGAAACTGGGGATGGTCTCTGATACATTCAACATATTTTAACAAGTTGGTTTTCCTCTTTCGAAATTGCCAAAGTATATTAAATGCATATCCCACTTGCTTCTCTGAAAGTATGGCTTTGTTTTTTTCAATAAGATCAAAGACTTGCTCTTCATCTGTACACTTATTCATCTGGCTAATTAATGGTTCGCAACTGAAAGGTCGAAATTTAAACACTCTCCAGGAAAATGGACAAATAGCTCTTAGGCGAAGCATGTTTGTAAACAATGAGTCTAGAAAAAAGGTATTTTTTCATTTACATCACAAATTTTCTTAGGTAAAACCATTTGCAACTAGTAGTCAGGTGAAATATGTTGGTAAAAAAATAACTGTTTTTCCTTCATGTATTTTGCTTCCATTATGATGACTCCAAATCTCCTTCCAGTATGCAGCTTCTGTGAAAGGATTGGCTTAACGTGACTTTGCTTTTATTGTTAATATCAAATTAATTACAAAATACAAATTAAAATAACAAGTTTTTATGCATTAACTAGAGACTTTATTCTTAATCTGACCCAGATGGTAGGATCTGCTCCAAAACTAAATGTCCAGGAAAAGGGGCTACTTTCTGTACTCCACTTAAAAAAAATGTTTGCTAAATTTGATATTTACATAAAGTTTTCAGATTTGACCATAAAAGCAGAAGGGAAAAAGAAATCCCAAACTCAGTACTGTCTTTTCAAATAAAAGAGAAAATTGTTTGCAATAAGTACTTAATTTTCAAAGTTTCTACAAAGAGTAGCCATTAATTAAGAGCTATAATTGTTGAAAAAATTATTTTTCTGAATTATAGTCTCTGGTATATTTGCTTTCAGAATAATTTCTTGCTCCTTTTTCCTCATACTCTAAAAGAACTCCTAACAATCACTACCTTAGTGTTTAACCAATAAGTGAGATGATTAAAGCTTTAATCAGGAAATATGAAGAAATCAAACAATGTATCAAGATATGGCAAAAGAATTGTTTTTAAACCATTTTATATGTTTATACTTCTACGTGAGAAACAATGGTTTTTAGAAAAGCTGGGACTAAAATCATATCTAACACCTCTGCACCTTTTTACAAAAGACTTTTAAAATATATTATCCCATTAAATTCTCTCAACCTGCCAGGTAGATAATTCATTTGCATTTTACAGATAAGAAAAGCTAGGTTCAGAGGTTAAAAAAACTACTTTAGTACTAATGAAGCTGGGATAACCAGCCAGTTCTTTTGACTCTCAAATCGAACAGCCTTATTACAACAAACCAACACCTAACGATTGCCTCAGACTTCTCTCTAAGGCTATGCCATGCTGTCCATTAGAGAAAAACCGGTGATAGAATACTGGCTATTTTGTGGCAATAGGTATTGCATCCTCATCCAAGACGACCGGGGTCGCACACATACAGAAAAAGCCCTGCACAAATTAAAGGTATCGTTAAGATTCTCCTGACTACCCACAATTTAAAGTGAAAGCAGCTCAGTGGTTAGAATACCAGGGTGTCACTGTGTTGTTCACTGGGAACCAACGTAAGATTGTGTATCAACGATACTTCGATTAAAAAAAAGAATACCAAGGTGTTAAGTCCCCATCTCTGTCTCAGCTGAGTGACCTTGGAAAGTCGCTTAACCAAAGGTGGGGCCTTGGTACTATAAATGAGACAGGTACCAGCTGTGAACAGATACAATGAAGTTTAAACAGCGACGGCCTCTGCCACTGACGGACATCCTCCGCGCCGGCACACTAGACGAATGACTGGGCCTCGGAGTCCCCGGCTAAGAGTGGGCTCAGCCCTGCCCACGTCCGCCGCGCTGACAAAAACCCAGTACTCGGAGGGAGTACCTTTGTTTCTCAGTCGAACCCGAACACCCGGCTGAAAACGTTATGGGTGTAAAAAGAAAACCTGCTGCCAGCTACCCGACCCTGACTTGCGGTCAAATTCACCCCTCAACGCCCTGCTACTTTTCCGGTGGATCCCGGGAAAGGCTGGTTGTGATGATCCGGGTGTCAAGACTATTCCTGGGCCCCACCAAGGGGCCCAACAGTATCACTCATCCCTCCCTCTAATCCCAGAGCTTTTAGCTTTTTCTCGAGAGACATCACCTTTGGTCCAGGGAGTCAGTCCCAAACAGGAAGAAAATCCTGACAGGGCCCTGCGCGCGCGCAGAAGAGCACGCACTGGGCGTCCCCGGAACGTCGCGGCGTGGGAGGCAGCCTAACGCTGCATATGCGTCTGAGAGAATTCTGGGTATTGTAGTCCTACACTGGGAGAGACTCGGGGCGGCAGATTTTAAACTCTCATAGTTCCTTTAGGTCAATCATCTGAGGTTTTCTTCCGTTCTGTGGAAGACTGATATTTTTATAATATACAATAAAAATGAATATTTAGAAAATGAAAATTTAAAAAGTAAACATGGAAAAGACACTTGTGGAGTTTTTTTTTTTTACGTATATGAAATAACTGTCAAATGGCTATAAAAGTATCTAAAGTCTTACTCCCAATTTCTGCACACTTTTATCACAGCGGGCAGGGGGTGGTCCTTAGCCCACACTTTTTTTTTAAACAACCTCATTGAGAAATAATTTACACACCATAAAATCCACCCATTTACAGTGTACAATTCCACGCATTCATAAGATACATATTTATATAGAAATAGCATGAGAACAAAATTAAGGCAATCATTTAAATCTACAGCCATAAAATTGTATTAGCTGAAGAATTTACACCATGAAGAAGCATCTTTTATAAGGACTAACAATAGTTAACAAAGGGTGGCTCTTAATTTCCTCTTAGTAAATGTCAAAGCTCTTCTGCCAAAAGCTGCAAGAAGTCTGCAGTTGATATTATTACTTGTTACAGCTTGGGAAAACACACACTGTAGGGAACCATTGGACAGCTCAGTAAGACAGTACTAGAAAGAAACTTTTATAGGATTTGTGCATTGGTTGGGTAATTTCGGGGAAGGTCTAAGGAAGAAGTTTGTTCTATGTTGGGTGCTGTCAGGAAGCAGAGTAATTCTATGATTGGGGATCTTAATAAATCTTAACTAGAGGAAAGTCAGACTGAAGCAGGAATAAAGCTGAAACTGGCAAAAAAGTAGCATTCACTCATTTAGCCAGAGGACAGTCTTTGGTATTTTCTGTTGCACAGTGACCCTGTCTGATCTCGATGTTCTGTGAAATTGTTTATGTCCAACAGGAGGAGAATATGGTTTAAACTGTGTCTGATTAGTTTGAAATAACATTGAGGTTTAGCTATGAGCATCCGACCAGATTCCCCAACCAACATCAGGGACTGCTTTTTTTTCTTCCCCTCACAAATTAACTTGAATGCTTTTTCTCCCTGAGTAATTCTGCCAGTTAAAAAAAAAAATGTGTTTCTTGGATATCACAGAAAAAGCACAGGCAACAAGAGAAAATAGAAATTGGACTTCATCAAGATTAAAAACTTTTGTGCATTAAAGAACACTATCAACAGAAGAAAAGGCAATCCACAGAATGGAAGAAAATATTTGCAAATATTATCTCTGATAAGGGATTAATATCCAGAATATATAAAGAACTCCTACAACTCAATGACAAAAAAAAAACTTTTTTATGGGCAAAGGACTTAAAATAGGCATTTCTCCATGTCCACAGCACATGAAAAAAATGTTCAACATCACTAATCATTAGGGAAATGCAAATAAAAACTACAATGATACTAATTCACACCCAATAGGATGGATAATATCAAAAACTTAAAATTACAAGTGTTGACAAGGATATGGAGAAATTGGAACCCTTAAACACTTCTGGTAGGAACGTAAAATGCAGTAGCTGCTATGGAAAACAGTATGATTAACACAAAATCTAGCAATTCTACTTTTGGGTATATACTCAAAAGAACTGAAAGGAGGAACTTCGACAGATTATTTGTACAGCATTGTTCAGAGCAGCAATACTTACAATAGCCAAAAGGTGGAAGCAACCCAAGTCGACCCATTAACAGATGAAAGAATACAGAAAATGTCATACAATGGGATTTTATTCAGCCTTAAAAAGGAAGGAAATTCTGACACATGCTATAACATGGATGAAACTTGAAGACAACATGCTAAGTGAAATAGACCAGATACAAAAGAGTATTATATGATTCCACTTATATGAGGTACCTAGGACAGTCCAGTTCATAGAAAGTAGATTAATAGAAACAGGAAGTAGAATAGTTGTTATCAGAGGTTGGGGGGAAGGGATAATGGGGAGTTGTTTAATGAGTATAGAGTTGCAGTTTGCAAGACAAAAAGTTTTAAAGAATGGTTATACAACAATGTGAATGCATTTAACACTACTGAACTGTTTCACTTAAAAATGGCTAAGATTGTGAATTTTATCTTAAGGGAGTTTTACTACAAGTTAAAAAAAGTATTCAATAGAAAAACAGCCAATCTCACTGATAGGAAATTACAAATATTTCTTTCTTTCACCCATTAAATTGCCAAAAACGAAAAAGATTGAAAACAACCTCCATAAAGGGAAAAAAACACTTTCATAAAACCTTTAAGTGCTGCCATCTTTCAGAATACTAATGGCACTATATGTCACAGTTGAAGTATATGTATTCTATGACCTAATAATCTCACTCCTGCCTATTTCTTGAAGATTAATAAGCATCATTATATAAGGATATATGTGAAATAATATTTATTACAGCAATATTTATATTACCTAAAATTTGAAATCATTGACATGTCCAATAGGAGAATGGCTGGATAAATGATAGTATATTCACACTATGGAATAATATATAGGTATTTTAAGAAGATGTTCATAATATACTTTATGCAAACAAAAGTAATTCCAGAGTAATATATGTGATGGGATCTCATTTTTGTCAAAGGAAGGGGGAGAGGGAGGGATACTAAATAAAGGTTTTCAATTTTAGTATAGTAATAGAAAAGAATATGATTGGAAACCTCAAAGGAATGGAATTGAAAGGGCTGGGGCAATTATTAAATTTAAACCTCTATGGAATGTTCAAATTTTTACAACAGCTTATATTACTGTGAAACATATGCAATGAGCAGCATACATTTTTAAAAAATTATAGATATTATTGGTGATATAGTAGAATATTAGAATATATAATAGTTTGTTGTTTATCTATGGGCAGAAACAAAAATTTTCATTATTCTAATGTAAAGGTAAGCTAATTTTAAGAGGCCAGCCCACTTACTTCCCCTCTTTTGGTATCACACTCCACTCCTCATACTACAAAGACTGAAATGACCCAGGCTACTCCAAATCTAGTACTACAGGTCATGGCCTATTTGATGGGTAATGCTGTCTACTGTAATGAATAAAGCCAAATGCAGTGGTAAAACCTATAGAATTTGATTTCTCAATTGCATCACATTCCACTGTGGGTATTCCTGGTCAGGGAGGACTTTTCTCCGCACTGAGATTCAGGAAATGAGGCTTTTTCCATAATCCCCCAGGGCCTTAAAGCCCTCTGGATCCAGCTGATAGAAAAAGGAAGAAAGGACATGGAGAAGTCACATCACTTCATAAACCTCTCAGCCAGGATGTAATATGCACCATTTTCACTCACTTTCCACTGGTAAGAAGTATTCACATACCCTGGCTAGATGTAAAGGGACAGCTAGAAAATGTAGTTCTTAGCAGGACAGACACTTCCCAGAGACGCTCCTCACTATGTAAATGGAACCATAAGTTTTGGGGCTGTCACTGCAATGCTAATCAAAGACTTTTCTGGCATTTTGTAATTGGAGCTGGCAGAGACCCAGATTATTAAAATGTGAAGTAACCTCTCAAAGAAGTCTGCCTAGCGAATAAAGCCAAAACACAGATAAGTATAATTAGACAAGAGAGTGGTTCCATAACATTGTCTATTCTTTCTTCTCTGCATTCTTTATCCATTGCTATGTAATAAACCATCCCAAAACTTAGTGACTTTCAGGTTTCTGTGAGTCAAAAATCCAGAAGTGGCTTGCAGAGTGGTCCTGGTTCACAGTTTCTCATGTGACTGAAGGTAGAAGTCAACAAGAACTGCAGGCATCTGTAGGCATGACTGTAGTTGGAGGACTGCTTCCAAATGGCTCACTCATATGGCCACCAGCAGGATGTCTCAGTTCCTGTCTGAATTTTACAGGAGAAAGTATTCTTGCCAGATGGGCCTTTCCATAGTCTGTTTGAA
This sequence comes from Smutsia gigantea, assembly GCA_032199065.1. NCBI lineage: Eukaryota > Metazoa > Chordata > Mammalia > Pholidota > Manidae > Smutsia > Smutsia gigantea. The sequence goes on from JAVSCE010010927.1 coordinate 145,909, forward strand.
TGTCTTCATGATATGGCAGCTGATTTCCCCTAGCGTAAGTGACCAAAAGACATAGCAAGGAGGAAATAAAAATGCCTTTTCTGACCTAGTCTCCAAAATCACAGTCACTTTGCCTTATTCTACTCATTAGAAAAAGTCACATTAAAGAACTTATAAAAACATTTGAAAGTCACCACACTGTCTAATAGTTTTGTTTAATGAAGAAATACATTCCCAATTTTATCTAAGCTAGTTGCAGATGAGCGAGCTCACTAACACTGGAATCAAAAGGCATATACAATAAGAGTATTATACAACCACTTCAGAACATTTTTTGGCAGTATCTGCCAAAGCTGATCCTATCCATACCCTAAGATGTCACAATTCCATTCCTAGGTATATTTCTAACATACATGCAAAATACATGTGTTCCAATATACTAGATACAAGAATGTTCATAGAAGCTTTATTCATAAGTGCTAAAACTCAAAACAGCAAAATATCGATCTATAGTAGTGTTACGGAAAATACTGGAAAGCCTGGACTGGATCACTGACAGAAGAACCAAGCGGCACTTGGAGGTCTTGGAGTGTTGGGGCTTTATTTCACACCAGCGGGCTCAGAGGGGAGTAATTTCCCAAAAGTCTGAGCCCCGAACAAAGGCAAAGAGAGCAATATATATCTTTCTGCTTCTGTATCTGTAACATTCCTACGTGCACAGCAAGGGAGCAGGAAAGGGGGAGTGAGTTTAGGGAGTGAACCTAGGGAGTGGGTGCTTGGCAGAGTGGGAAATCAAGGGAGTGTTTTTGTTGTTTGTGTTGAGGAGAGAGAGACAGAAGGGAGACACCTGGGCTAGACTGCTGTCCTTGTAAATTTTTCCCTATCACTCTCCCCTCTGATGCCCCTTCAAACACTTTGTTTTAGTGGGCATCATCTCCCTGGTTTATGACAGGGTCACAGTGTCTCCGCATATACATTAGCTGTGTGGAGGAAATGCGTTCCTTGATAAAGCTAATGAGCCAGTTAAATATACAGGGTCCCATTAATGGTTTAAGGAGCATCGGAATTGCTGGCCCAGCAAGGCCAATTAGAAGAGTTGTTTCCCATGGATTCCATTCAAATCATCCCTGGAACTAAGATTTTTTTGTTTTCTAACATCTTATTCCTATGCTGGATGTTTTCTTTTGCTTTGGCTAGAAAGCTTCTAACTATGTCAGACCTATTTGCATAAAAACAACAATCTTTTCCAAGGGCTACACATAAGCCTCCCTGGGACATGAACAGGAGGTCCAGTCCTCTACAATTTTGCAATGCCACTTCAGCCAGGGAATCAATTTGATCTTGCAGTTGAATCATGGTGGTTTCAAGCTGCTCTAAATCTTGAACAACTTCTTCTGTTAGGGCAGCGAGCCCTAAGTCTCTTTTTATTAGGGCCACTGTGCCTACTGCAGCTGTTCGGGCTACACTGAGCCCGACTAGAGCAGGGATCAGCAAAGGGGCCGCCCGTTTCACCTGGGAAATCTCACCGGGGGGGAAGGAGGTAGCTCCCTTCAGGCCCACTACGCACTTTATAACTTTTGTACAGTTAAACATTATAGAGAATGACTTTGGAAATGCAGGCTGAAACTTGAGTTCAGCTAGGAGAGACAGGTAAGCACAGTAAAACAAATTAACGATTACCCAATAGGCAATAGAAAGGGCAACTTTTTGAGGAACAGTTTAGTCAGAGGGGGCAGCAGCAGAGAGTTTAATGCCCAGGATGAGAGATTCCATTCTGGTGAGGGCCAGGATTCACAATGTGCAGGTATTCATTAGTCAGAGGGTAATCATCAGATGCAGAGGTAGAGAGGATTCTGGAGGTCTGGCTGGGATTTCTACTGATGTATCTCTTTTTCCGGAGTATGGGTTCTTTTTACTCTGGAATGATGCACCCATGGAGTGATGCCTGTAACTTTGAGGGCAGTAGGAGTGGTTAGAACAGCAATGTGGGGCCCAGTCCACTGAGGTTTGAGGGGTTCCCTTTTTCAATTTTTGACTCAGACTGAGTCTCCAGTCTGGAAGGAATGTACTGGGGTCCATAAGGAGATCAGGGCTCTTTCTATGGTATTTGCAGCTTATTTAGGGTGGCTCTTAAGGCTTGGAGCTTACTCTTACTCTTATCTGGTGTAGGTTCACTGGGAGACTTCCTAGACACAGGGGAGGGTGTCCATACACTAAGTCAAAAGAGGAAAAGCCTTGAGTCCCAGGTGGGCAGCAAGCATACAGGACAGCCAGGGGTAGTAGATCTGGCCACAGGAGGCCAGTTTCTTGGCAAAACTTAGCTAGGGTTCCTTTGAAGGTGCAATTTATTCGCTGTACTTTCCCTGTACTTTGTGGCCTGTATGCAGTGTGGAGTTTTCAGGTAATGTTGAGAGATTTAGTTAAAATCTGTACTGCATCTGCTACAAAGGCAGGTTAGTATTGCTTTTTGAGGAGGGCTTCTAGTGCAGTTTTTCTTAGGTGTGTGGGCTGATGGTATTGGCTAACCAGATGCCATCTGGTTGCAGTTGGGACAAAGATCTTTTTTTTTTTTTTGTTAGGGTGGCTCTTTCAGCCGTGGCCCAGTCCTTCTTTTTTTCAGTGTACTTGGGTGGAGGGGCCTCCACTGGGGGCGTTAGGGCCATGGTGAGGGAAGGAGCTTTATCTGTTTTTATTGGCCACTGTTTTAGCTGTCTTTTCTGCCAGCTGGTTCCCCTGCGTTTTAGGTGTTTTCCTTTTGGTGTTTTTTGCAATGCAGAATTGCTACTTGTTTTGGGAGCCAGACAGCCTTGATGAGTTTTAGTATTGTGCCTGCTAAGAGTTGGAGAGGAATGGGTGTCCCTGTGTGTTTAAGAGGGACACAACAGTATGGGAGAACTTGACATTTATTTTTTGTCCCAGAGTAAGTTTATTTGCTTTTTTTAATGAATAGAACTGTGGCTGCCAGTGTCCTGAGGCAGGGTGGCCATCCTGCCTCAATTGGGTTTAGTTTTTTTTTTTTTTTTT
>JAVSCE010010928.1:0-28108 GCA_032199065.1 Smutsia gigantea
ATGACCCCTCCCCAGTGCACTGCATGTCAAAGTTTGAAAGGCCTTCACTGATTTGTCCCACAGCCTTAAGCGAGGCTGGAGCAGGGGTCTATGTTAGTGGCCCATTCTTCAGGTTTATGGTGCTGGAGAAGGCAATAAGAAGTGGCTGAAGATGGGGGTCTCAGGCTTAAAGAGGAGGATGGCCTTGCCCAAGGTCACTTACACCTAAAAACTGAGCTCAGGGTTCCTATCCCTCCAGCCAAGTGCCCTTTCCAACTCTCCATCTGGTTCATTGGTCATGTTGTTTTTCTGAACTGCCCTGTCCTATCCAGACAGTCCTGGCTAGGGAAGTGAGGCATAGGTAGACCACAAACTCTGTACATGGTTCAGGCGACACAGCCTGAGACCCTCCCCCACCAACTCCCGCTCATGCTTTCTGACACTTGGGCTCCTTATCTCTCAGGGGAGTATAATGGTGCCCAACTCCTAGAGCTGTTGTGAGAACAGCCTGCAATAAAGTATGCCTGGGGCCTGCCAGGAAGTTGCAGGACAGAACAGTTTCAGTCTGCCTCCAGCCTGCCGTGGAGGGTAGGAATGGCAAGTGGGGGTGCAAACTCTCTATGTCCAGTTGCTCCTACTTTGGCTCTGGCCAGATGGAAGCTCTAGGTCAGTCAGAGAGTTAAAGATTGGCCAGGTGTGCGTGAGAAGCTCAGGCCACCTCCTGACTACAGTTAGGGCAGTGACTGCTGGGTGACCCCTGGGCCTGGAACTCCCCAGGGAGCTGGGCCTTGGCTAAATCTTGGATTGACAAAGTATGGCAATGTCTGCTTTTTGCTTGTTGGTGCGCCAGTGGAGTTTTCCACGACTTAGGAGTTCTGAAGGATAGCGCCATGTCACCTGCCCTGGAGCTCGCAGAGCAAGGCCATGTCACCTTCCTCAGACAAGGTCATGTTTCCTGAGTTCTGGGGCTGGACTACATCCCCTCCTCAGGCTGGGACTCTCTGAGCATGCTCGTTTCCTCCTCAGCCTGGAGCCCCAGGTAGGCCTGGGTCCCTTAGTCTGTAATGTCCAGGTCAGGATCATGCCCTGCTCAGGTTCCCAGGGCAGGATTCCGTCTCTCCTCTCAGACTGGGGTTCCCTGGAGGAGAACTGTGCTGCCTCCATCTGACAGGTGAGCTGAAATGGATTCCGTGAAGACTTTGCTTTGGGTTTGAGGGCAGGCAGAGACACAGACAGATGGAGCTCAGGTGAAGTGCTTCCTCCCTCCAGAATTTCAACTCAGAACCTCAGCTGTCTTTACTTCTTATATATTATTATTTTTTCATACACAACCATAATTATTTCCAGAATGTTGGGGGGCAATTATGCCACTGTATGAACACTTTGGAAATGAAGGTCTGGCTCATTTTCATCTCATCTCAGAGAATTATAATTTGTAGGACAGATAAGGCTGAGGCTTGATTAGTAATATAGAAAAAAATAAACTGAAGGAATGCAACAGCAAGAGTTTAGTGAGGTAGGCGCCCCAAGGGGGGCACTGAAGCTTAGCCCTGTTAGTCTTTGTGGTCACTTCTCAGGAGTGGCAGGCTGTGGGGCCCAGCAGCTGTGTGCTGGCTACTTGGAAAGGGGGTGTTGGGGCCGGGTCAGAACTCTCCAAACTCATTCCTAGGACTCTAACACCTATGGTTTGGTCACCATTTGAACCACCTTCTTATTAAATTTTCCGTTTGAACTGTCAGGGACTATTTTTCCCCACGGAACACATCTCTAAATACAGTGATAAAAGGTAATTAGGAAAAAAGGATTCACTCTGCAAAAAACCAGTCTACTGCCCATGTGGCTAGATGAGTCTGTTCCAGAAAGTTGGGGTCATGACAGATGAGTGGGCACAGTCATTCTGTGTTACTCTCTCCTACTTCCACCTAGGATCCTCCCTGAGGATTCCTCCCGCAGGTTCATTGCTTGATCCCGCACACCTGGGTGGGTAGTCTGGCGTTGCACTGTAGCCAGCTAGTCCCTCCAAACATACCGGGTGTCCTTGAAAAGAGCCTCGGGCTGCAGGGGCATTAAGGAGGCAGGATCCGTTTAGGTACGCGTGGGGAGGAAAGAAGTTCGAATCTCAGCACGTTCAAACTTTTTCTGTCTCTGTTTTTCAGTGGGGAGGAGCCTTGCTCACAAATAGGAGCTAAAACACGATGAACAGTCCTCTCATTTTGTAAAGAACAAAGCAAACCTATTGCACGTTTGGAACCTAGGGCTCTCAGGAGGTCAGTGGATCCAACTCTGCCTCCATTTGGCAGGTGGAAACGTTGGAGGTGGAAAGGGGGGCTCCGCCGCTGCAGAGGGGTGCCTGGTGAGTGCTCCTCCCCGGGAGAGGGGAGGGAGGGGAAGGCCTGGGCCTTTTGAACCTGTTTTGGCAATAGTTCATTGTGTTGCTTGCCTTCTTGCGTTTTTCACTGATAGACATTTTTTTGAGCAGCTTTAGGTTATAGAAAAAAATGAGTGGAAAGTACAGAGATTTCTCCTATATCTGCCCTGTCTGCTCCCAGTTTCCCCCTAGAATTAACACCTTGCTTTAGCAGGTACATATTTCACAATTGGTGAAACCAGTGTTGATACATGTTTATTAACTAAAGTGCAAAGTTTACATTAGGGTTCATTCTCTATGTTGTATGTTCAGTGGGTTTTGACAAATGTACGATGCTGTGTATCCACTGTTACAATATCATACACAAAAACCTCACTACCCTAAACATCCTCTGTGCCCCACCTGTTGTCTCTCTCCTCCCATCTCCACTGCTCTGGACTCCTGGAAGCCACCAATATTTTTACTGCCTCTATAGTTTTGTCTTTTCCAGGATGTCATATAGTTGGAATTATAAAGTAGGTATAACCTTTTCAGATTGGCTTTTTTCCCTTATCAATATGTATCTAAAGTTCCTCTATGTCTTTTTATGGCTTTGGTAATAAATAATCATTTATTTTAATGCATGGACATTTCATTGTGTTAATCACCTTGTTTAAAAAATGTGGTAAAATATACATAACAAAATCGACCATTTGGGCCATTTTAAAGCGTGTAATTCAGTGGCATTAAGTATATTCACAATGTTGTGAAATCATCACTACTATCCATTTCTAGAACTTCTTTGTCATCTCAAGCAGAAGCCCTGTACTCATTAACCAATACTTCTCCATTCTTCTGTCCTTCCCAGCCCCTGGTAACCTCTGTCACACTTTCTGTCTCTATGAATTTGCCTATTCTAGGTACCTCATATAAGTGGAATCATACAATATTTGCCCTTTTTTTATCTGGCTTATTTCACTTAACATAATATTTTCAAATTTTATTCATGTTGTAGTATGCGTCAGAATGTCATTCTTGTTTGTAGCTGAATAATATTCCATTGCATGTCTATGCCACATTTTGTTAATCCATTCATTCTGTTCTTGGGCACCACCACTGCTTCCATGTCTTAACTATTGTGAATAACACTGCTATCAACATTCCTGTATAAACATTTGAACACCTGTTTTCCATTCTTTTGGGTATATGCCTAAGAGTGGAATTTCTGGGTCACATGGTAATTCTATGTTTAACTTTTTGAGGGACCACCAAACCATTTTCCACAGTGACTGCATCATTTTATATTCCCACTAGTAATGCACAGATGTTAAAATTTCTCCACTATTTTTTATTTTTTTAAATTGAGATATAATTGGCATATAGTATTATATTAGTTCCAGGTATACAACGTAATGATTTGATACTTGTATTATTAGGAAATGATCACCACAAGTCTAGTTAACATTTATCACCATACATAGTTACAATTTTTTTTCTTGGGGTGAGAACTTTTAAGATTCACTCTTTTTTTTTCCTGAGCCAGGAAAAGATCTAATCTTTAGCAACTTTCAAATATGTAATATAGTATTATTAATTATAGTCATCATTCTGTACACTGTATCCCCAGGATGTATTTATTTTAAAGCTGAAAGCATGTACTTTTAACTGACTTCACCCATTTCACCCTTCCCACAACCCACTGGCAACTACCAATCTGTTCTCTGTACCCATGAGCTCACTTTGTTTAGGGGTTTTATTTTTTAGATTCCACATATACATGAGATAATATAGAACTTGTCTTTGTCTATCTGACTTACTTCACTTAGCATAATGCTCATAAGGCCCATCTATGTTGCAAAGGGCAAGATTTCCTTCTTCTTTTATGACCAAATAATATTCCATTGTGTATATTTATCACATTTTCTTTACCAGTTCATCTGTTGTTGGACAGTTAGATTGCTCCCATTTCTTGACTATCGTAAATAATGCTGCAATAAACACAAGAATGCATATGTCTTTTTGAATTAGTAATTTTGTTTTCTTCAAATAAATTCCCAGAAGTGAAGTTATTGGGTATAGTTTTTCAATTTCAAGTTTTTTGAGAAACCTCCATGTTGCTTTCCATAGTGGCTGCACCAGTTTATATTCCCACCAACAGTAGGAATGGGGAAAAAGGCTTTCCTTTCCATCTCATCTTCGCCAACATTTGCTATTTCTTGCCTTTTTGGTAATAGCCATTCTGACAAGTGTGAGGTGATATCTTACTGTGGTTTTGATATGCATTTCCAATGATTGAACAACATTCCCTGTTGAACACCTTTTCATGTGACTATTGGCCATCAGAATGTTTTATCTGAAAAAACATCTATTCAGATCCTCTGCCCATTTTTTACATCAGTTGTTTGTATATTTCTTGCTATTGAGTTGTATGGGTTCTTTATATATATTGGATTTTAACCCTTTGTCAGATGTATGATTTGCAAATATTTTCTCTCATTTAGTAGGTGGGCTTCTCATTTTGTTGGTTGTTTCTTTTGCTGTGCAGAAGCTTTTTAGTTTGAAGTGGTCTCATTTGTTTATTTTTGCTTTTGTTACCTTTGTTTTTGAGGTCAGATCTAAATATCATCTCTAAGACCAATGTCAAGGAGCCTACTACCTATGTTTTCCTCTAAGAGTTTTATGGTTTCAGCTCTTATATTCAAATCTTTGGTCCATTTTGCATTAAGTTTTGCGTATAGTGTGCTAGTGGTTCAGTTTCATTCTCTTGCATGCGGCTGTCCAGTTTTCCCAACACCATTTATTGAAATGACTGTCCTTTCCCCATTGTGTATTCTTGGCCCCTTAGTTGCAAATTAATTGACCATACATGCATAGGTATGTTTCTGGGCCCTCTATTCTGTTTCTTCAATCTATGGGTCTGTTTCTATGCTGATACCATGCTGTTTGATTATTATAGCCTTGCAATATAGTCCAAAATCAAGGAGTGTGATGCCTCTAGCTTTGTTCTTCTTTCTCAAGATTGCTTTGGTTAGGGTTTTTCATGGGGCAGGGAGGTGGGTTAGGGAGGGATGAGGAATGGCTGCTAATGGATATGGGTTTCTTTTTTGGGTGACGAAAACTTCTAAAATTGATTGAGGTGTGGTAGCACGACTCTGAGTGTATTAAGAGCCATTGGATTATACACTTTAAGAAGGTGACTTGTACGGTATGCAAATTCTATCTCAATAAAGCTTTTATTTCAAAAAAAAGAAAGAAACAGAGGCTGTGGCCCCATGGCTGATCCCCGTCTTCCCCTTTGCCTCAACATGCTGGTGCATCTTTCACTTGATGGGGAAGCGTTGCCATGCCTGGACATGCTCACAGCGTGCATGCTTCATGGTCAGCCCGAAAGTGGATGTTAGGTCTACTTTTATGCCTGGTGGCACACTGAACTCCATCTGCTGCAGCAAGATGGCCAGAAAGAGGAAGACCTCCCACTTGGCCAGGACCTCTCCTATGCACCGGCGCTTGCCCATGCCGAACATAACCACCTTCTCACTCATGGTCTTGTTGATGGTGCCATCAGCATTGAGGAATCGCTCAGGCCGGAGCTCAGCAGGGTCCCCCCACTGCTTCCTGCAAGAGGAATAGAGGAGATGGGATTTCAGGGTTGGGGAGGCCCTGGAGGAAAGGCCTGGAGAAGACTTCTGTTGATAGTACAAATGTTAGAATAAGTTGAGAGCAATAAAAGGGGAATGGGGAAAAGGCAAATTGTATTTTGATATTTATTTTACAAAGTCTTTCTAAAATGATCAGCCTTGAAAATAGTGCCTTTTAATTTTAATTTGTTGAAGAAATGCCTTAACTAAGAGAAATTAAAAGAAGGAAAACATGTTTATCTCCATCCTACTCAATACACAAGGTGAGTCAACAGTACATCCTGGCTTATGTTTATTGTTTTGGATTCATTATTGATAGCATCCCTTTTCAAACTCAGAAGTATCCCTGTTTGGATGGTAAATTATACGGTTTCCCTACCTATAGACTCAAGTGGGACTTTCCAAAGAGAGTTCCCTAGGGCGTTCACACTAGAATTCCCTGAAGTACTCCACCTTACCTATTAAAGTGGGATCTTGGGGGATGGGGTATGTAATCTGTGACCGACTTCCTGGTCAATTCTTTTGTTCACTAATGTTTGAGAAACACAGACCTAAATTTTGTTACTTAGAGCAGGCTATATAGCAGTTGAGGCACCATTCCTTCATTATATGACCGCTCCTAGGGGGACAAACAGTGTTCCTGACTGAAGAACTTTACACATTTTTTAGTAGGGGATATATACTCACTGGTCATGATTGACCTGCCACTGGTTTATGAAGACACAGCATTTCTTGGGGATATAGTAGCCATTCAGGGTCGTGTCCCTTGTTGTGCTGAGGATGGAAGAAGTCTGTCAGTCTCAGGGGCAGGAAAACTGGGGCATGTTTTTGGGAGCTACCTCTACCCACCCCAATAGCCTGCCCACCACAGTCTCCAAATCCTACATCAGGAGGGAAGGTCAGGAGCAGGGAAGCAGTGAAATTATCCTTCCCCTTCCTGAGCTCCTGTTCTTCACCTTGAACAAGTGTTTGCTAAACTTCTGTTTGTGCATAGCTGTGCACCTGGCCATTCTGTGGAGCCAAGAAGCAGCAGTCTGGGCCAGTCCTGGGGAGTTCCCAACCTGACTGAGAAGTCAGGTCTCTTACTCTGGGAATGACTAGGTTAATACATGGGCACAAGTAAATGCTCACTAACTCTCTCGACATTGTTAAAGTCCCAGGACCTAATCAAGGACATATGGCAGTAAGTTCCTACAAGATATCAGAGAATGAAGTGGTGCCAACTAGATGAGTCAAGAAAAATTAGGGTGGGGGAAGTTTGTGTCAGAACTGACCTTGGGAAAGATAGGATGGCAGTAGCTAGAGTGGAGGGTAGAAGGCATTCCAGGTAGAAAATCCAACATAAGCAAAATCGGAGGCTGGCTGAATCATGCTTATGGGGTGTAGTGAATCCAGCCTGACTGGACTGAGAGTATTTGTAGGATGCGAATGCGAGCAGAGAGCAGAGGTCCGGAGTGTGACTATCTCTTGAGATCTGCGTGGTTTGATCATGTTTGGACTGGATAGGGCAGACTAGACTAGAGGCTAAAGTTATGTAAGGAACCTGGTGTCATGGCCAGGAAGGAAATGGCAAGAGGTAGGAAGGCAGAATAGGCAGGCCTCACCAATGAGGGATAGTGAAGGGGACGAAGGAGGAGTGTCGGAAGGTCTCCAGGATGAAGGCCTCCAGATAGGGCAGATGTGGTCTGTCTGAGAGCCGGGGCCGCCGCTCCCTGCCAATCACTGCGTCTGCAGAACACAAAGGACCAGGTAGGGCTTAGGGCTGCCCTGATTGCTCCATGACATCTGTGCCCCCTACTATACCAGGTGTCACTCTTTGTGGTACTATGTCTGTTTATATGCTTGAGACACACTGTCTCCACCCCCAAACCCTTTAGGCTTACACATGCTAGGTGCATAGCAGCTGTCTATAAATTGAATAAATGACCTGGGACCCCAAGCCTTCTCTCTGCCAGAGGGAGAGGGTTGAGGGACACTACCTACCTAGTTCCTCCTGGATCTTCCTCTGTATCTCAGGATTTGTCACAAGGTACATAAGGCTCCAGGAGATGGCTGTTGTGACTGTGTCAAACCCTGCGCAGCATGGGGTAGGATGAGGAAGGAAGAAAGACAGTTACCAGAAACCAGCATTGCCAACCACCCACCACATATGTTCTAAGCATTGTTTTTCTCTGCTTCCCACCCACTATGCCATAAGTTTTCTGATGGCAGAGAGCAGGTCTCCACAACATGAACTTGAGTGACTGTTTTTGTAATTAGCTGCTAGAATTACAGGCGCCTAGACTTACAGTGCGGAGAAAACTTTATTCTTTAATGTGGAAACTAAAGCTCGGAGGAGGAGAGGGACTTGGTTGAGTTTCCACCAGGAGTTCCACATGGCCTGAGCTCATACCCAGAACTGGGCCAGCTCTTTGTGTCCTGCACCACTTGGCATGTGGTTAGTGAGTTGTCTGATGGACTTGGGGGGTGGGAAAGGCTGTGGGAGAATAGCAGGCCCTGATGGATAGAGGGGCAGGGGGTTGGCTCCTACCGGCCCCAAAAATGTCATTGACAAGGTTGATAATCTTCTCATGGGGGATGAGACCACCGCTGGCTCTGGAGTTCTTGCTGTGCTTGAACAGGGCGCCTGTGATGTCCTGGACGTTGTTCTGTGGAGGCACATGCTCAGGGGAACCCTGGTACTTTCAGGGCCAAAGACTGGACCATGCCCCACCCCACCTAGCATTGCCCTGGCTTCCTGGCGGTGGGTTGAACTCACAGGGGGAGCTGGTAGCAGCCTTGGGTAGGGATTAAAGTGTCATTTCATGCCCCATTGACTCTTCCTCCCAATAACCCCTGGTGTCTAATTTCAGAGGAGGAGGTTGTTGTGAGTACAGGGAAGCAAAGTGACATCTGAGCTGGGCATTAGTCTCTGTCGGGGTTCAGGTCCCTGCAGAACAAAAAGCTTTCTTCCTCATAATAACAGCCCCCCACATTGCAGAGCTCTGCTAAGGCCCCATTCACTGCCTTCTCTCTCAGGGATTTCGAGCAGCCCTGAGAGGGATGCTATAGGTTACAGGAAACTGAGGCCATAGAGGGAGAGGGATTGGCCTTAGGACACACAGCCGGCCTGAGGCATCCCAGAGCCTTCCGAGGCCCTGGGAGCCCATCAGCTGTGTAGGTACCTCGGACCTGGGTGAAAGGGCCCGCACACAGCCCCTGCAGCACCCTGGGCTCACCTGGTCAAAGTCCTGATAATGCTGTTCAACTGTGTTCTGCAGGAGCTGCATGAACCTCCTGTTGAAATCCTTGAACCTCTGTTGGGAGGGGCTGGGCAGGTATTGAAGGAAAGGGAAGAAGTCCAGGAGGTTCCCAGAGGTGACATTCTCCACAAATTCATGGCTGTTGTTCAAGATGCTGAGCATTTCCTCACTTTTCTGGGGGAAGTGCTGCCCGAAGCACATAGCTCCAATGACATTGGCCACTGACACCACCACTTGGCTGTAGGGTTCAAAGCGCCCGGCCCCTGCCATCAGCTCCTGGAACCTGCCAAGGAGGGCCTCAGCCTCCTTGCTCACGTGCTCCTCCAGGTAGGAGGAAGACAAGGAAGCTGGATTTGAGGCAATGGAGAAAGTGTTGAGGGCACTCAGGGCCAGGCGCCGGCGGGCGGCCCACATCGGTCCAGAGTCTGTGTTGAAGGACAAGCTGTGGCCATCAGCAACCAAGCTGAAGCTGTAGAGGTCGGGCCGGCCCTTGAAATCATCGCCTTGCCGCACCAGGGCCTGCCGGATGGTGTCCAGGCCACTGAGCACCACCACGGGCGTGCAGCCGATGCGGATCTGCAGCACATCCCCGTACCGCTGGCTCAGCCTCGACAGCACCAGGTGTGGGTTCTTCCCCAAGGTCAGCACGTGCCCGAGCAGAGGCCAGCCCCAGGGCCCTGGTGGACTCTTCAGGCCTTTGGGGACCTGAGGTTGCCAGGCCCTGACCACCCAGAATACCAGGCAGAAGATGGCAGAGGTCAGGAGAAGCTCTGTGGCTGAGAAGGGACTGACCTGGGACAATGCCATCTGTCCCGACTACCAGGGAAGAAGGAGAAGACAGGCTGAGGGTTGAGGTGAAACCAATGATTCAGTCATTCATCTACTCACTCAGTCAATAAATACTCGTAAATGTTCTATGCATGGCTGGACACCAGAAAGACTAGGATACATCCACTGTGGGTCCTGTGTCCCAGGAGCTCACCCTTAGCACATCACAGAATCTGAGATGTTTGACACATATCCCTGCTAAGGAGCCTTGAGATTCCGACCCTGACTGTTTGAACTCCCAGCCCTGGCCTTCCCCTCTGTACATCAGGTCAGTTTCCAATTCTGAGGCTGAAATGGAGGCAAGTGACCAGAACAAAACAGAGAAGCCCTCCCGTTAGCCCTCAGTGCAGGGTTATGCTGGGCGCTCTGCCAGAGTCCCTGCCGGTGCTGGTTTCCTGCCGATTCCTCCTCGTACCCAGGAAACAGGGAGCACCCAGCAACACTGAGGGGGCCAAGGTCCCAGGGCTGACACAAATGGCTCGTGATACCCCCTTCCCCAGGGTATTCTTTATCAAGACCAAGAAGGGCATCTCCTCCAAGGATGAGTGTCCATCCCCTCAAGGTCTTGGAACCTGAGGTCTCAGGCTGCAGCCAGGATCACGGTTGCCCTCTTGCCTGTTAAAAACCCCTCCCATCTCCCCACAATCACACAGAGGGTCCTTAGAGATGGCCCAGTCCAAACTGCTCATTTACAAATGAAGAAACTGAGGTCTGGAGCTGGGCAGCAAGGACTAGAACTCGGGCTTCCTACACCTAACCCAGGGTCCCCCATCCCTCCATCTCCACTGGCTCCCAGAATAGATGTAGGGATCCCAGGGCCTGAGAAAGGTACCTGGAGGCAGGTGCGGGAGATCAGCTGTGTTGTGGAGGCTGGTGCAGAGCTTCTGGTTCTGGGTGAGGGGATCTTTTATAAACACCAGCTCCTATCAGATTGGCCCCGCTATCCAGTCACCTGAGATCAAAGACACTGAATAAAGTTGGAGGGATTGGTGCTTGGCCTTGGACCATGATCCTTCAGCTCCACCAATGACCCAGGGCCCAGGAGCAAGGGGCAGCCTTTCAGGCGTGGGGGCTGTCCCTGGGGAGGAGTGTCCAGCTCCTTTCAGGCTCCAGAGCTTACTGGGGGCCTTATTTCTCTTGTGGGCAGGATGCTGGAAGCAAAATGCCTCTGGGCTGGTCCAGCCTTCTTCCCTACCATGTCCAGGAGGAGTGCCCCTGCCTGGATGCCCAGTCTGGGCCGATCTGGTGAGGAGGCTCACTGCCCCTCCTAAGAAGGGTGCCTGTGGTGTCCCTTCAACAGCCTGAAAAACCAGGTAAGGAATGGGCATGTTCTGGCCACTGCTGTATTTCAGCCCAAGTCCTCAATATGAAAACAGGAGTCAGTGAGGACCCTGCGTTCTGAAGAGTGCCACCTCACCCTCCTCCCTCCTGTTAAGAGATGTTAAGACATTTAAAATCTGAAGAAAATCCATGCTGTGGGCGGTTTTTCATGGCAACTGGCTTGGGCTCTTCAAAATGGTCAATTAAAAAAACAAAACAAAACCAGGGCCTTTTCTAGAACAAACAACTAAAGAGACATAACAACAAAATGCAATAGGTAAACCTTGATTGGACCCTGGATTAAAAAAAATTTTTTTAAAGCTACAAGACTTTCTTGGGACAACTGGAGATACATGAACATGGACTGGAGATTAGATGATATTATGGAATTAATGTTAATTTTCTTAGGTGTGAATATAGTATCATGGTTATGTGGGAGCATATTTCAGGAAATATTCTTAGGAGGTTAATTATGTAGTGTTTAGGGGTGAAGTGTCATAATTTCTGCCACTTAATTTTAAATTGTTCTCTTTAAAAATATACATCTATCTGGTATCTGTATAAAGGAGAGGGAGTAGCTATGACAAATGTCAGCTCTCCATTGGACTAGGTGAGGGTATGTGGGTGTTCATGGAATGAAAGAGAGCCCAACCCAAAGTAGAGGGCTGTGGCTTGGTAAGGAGTCCCATAGTGGTTCTCTGTCCCCCTGGGGAAGGAAGGAGGAACCCCCCATCTCCCAAAGCTAAGTGAGGGGAGTCCAGGAGACACAGGCTTTGAGAGAGAGATATCTGCAAGAAGGGGAAATGGCAACTCGTTCCCCAGCCAAGAGTCCAGGGGTGTTGGAGAATGGTGCAGGAGACTGCGGCGTTTGTGTAGTTAGCATACACTTTAGAGCACTCCGTACTTATGGGCCCAGCGTTGTTCTCAGGGCCTTATACATATCAACAAAAACCGTTCTCAGTAATCCTATGGGATAGAAATGAACACTACTCTCATATTACAATGGATATCAAAAGCACAAAGACGTGTGTAATTTATTCTAGGTCACATACCAGTGTGTTAGAGCTGGGATTTAAACCTTTAGAAGATTGTGCTCTGGACCTCACTACACACTGCACCTGCCTGACCTGTATCCCTTGATTTTGGGGAACTATGTGGACCCAGAGACGGAGTGGAGCAGCCCGAGGTAGGGGAGGCAGCAGAGGGCAGCCACATGGCCAGAGCTGGGTGCTGGTGCCGGGATGGGAGCCTCCTGAGAGCTGTGTGACCATGCCGAAGGGAACTGGGCTTGAGCTGACGCATGGGACTGCAGCACAGAGGGGAGGGCACCCCAGCAGTGACCGGCTACAGGGCATGCACTGCAGGGATGAACTGGGGGTGGGGCAGGAGGTCGGCCAGAGCGTCTATCAGCTGTGTTAAGAACAGCATTCTCTGGCAGACACCGATGGGACTCAAAAGCACGTGAAGTAAAGCTGGCAGTGGAATGTCTACTACACACAAGAGCATCCTTAGCCAAGAGGGAAGATAAATAGCAGCAGCGAAATAAAAAAAGATAGGCTCCTCTTTCTGCACCCCGCCTTCCCACTTCCTGGTGGAGAGGCCAGAAAAGGGGAGCAGAAACAGAGCACACTCTCCCCTTCCCACAGGGTCAGGTGTGAGAGAAGGCTGGGGACAAACCTTAAGCTGGATGTGAGGAGCAAATTTCAATTTAGACTGGACTGAACATTTTTTCATTAAAAAGAAATTGAAGTATGGTTGATATACAATATTACATTGGTTTCAGTTGTGCAGCATAGTGATTTGACAATTATATACATTACAAAATGCTCACCATTATAAGTGTAGTTACTATCTGTCACCATACAAAATTATTGTAGTATCACTGCCTATATTCCTTAGTAGTTTTCATCCTTGTGGCTCTTTTATAATTGGAAGCCTGTACCTCTTGATCCCCGTCACTGATTTCACCCATCTCCCCACTCCCCTCTCCTGTGGCAACCAACAGTTTGTTCTCTGTATTTATGAGCTTATTTTTGTTTGTTTTTTAGATTCCACATATAAGTGAAATCATATGGTATTTGTTTTTGACTGACTTATTTCACTTAGCATAATATCCTCTGGGTCCTCCATGTTGTTGGCAAATGGCAAGATTTCTCTTTTTATGGCTGGATAATATCCCATTGGGTATATACCACATCTTCTTTATCCATTCATCTGTCAGTGGACATTTAGGTTGCTTCCATGTTTTGGTTATTACAAATAATGCTGAAATGAACACAGGAGTGGACTGAGCTTTTTAATTCCTGAAAACGAGAAAGCTGTGGGATCAACCTGTGATGATGTCAAGGAGCAAGGTCAGGGAATCTGATAGAGCCGCAGGGCATGTTTGAAGACCATGGCTGAGAGGAAAGGAAAGCTGTTTTCTCTGTGCTTCTACTGGGTTCAGCTCCCTCAATAAAAAAAGTGAAAGTCTGAGGTTAAGCTAAATTTTATAGAAAATTGACTATTTTTCTCTGTGTCCCTCCCTCCCTTTCCTTCCTTCCTTCCTTCCTTCCTCTCTCCCTCTCTCTCCCTTTAATTAATTAAAGTCACACTTTATTCAGATTTCCTTAGTTTTTTTACCTAGTGTCCTTTCCTGTTCTGGGCCCCCACCGAGGAGGACCCCACATTACACTGAGATATCATTTCTCTTTATGCTTCCCTTGGCTGTGACATTTCTCAGACTGTTTGTTTCTGATGTCAAGGTCAAGTTTTTAGGAGTACTCACCAGGAATTTTGTAGAATGTCCCACTATTAGAATTTGTCTGATGTTTCTCTCATGGTTAGGCTGGAGTTATAGGTTATTGGTAGGACGACACAGAAGTAAAATGTCATTGTCATCACATCATATCCAGTGTATATATTGTCAATCTGACTTAGGATGATCGATGTTGGCCTCCATCAGCTGGCTGGAGTAGAGTTTATCAAGTTTCTCTACCGTCAATTACTCCCGGTCTTTCCATACCATGCTCTCTAGAAAGAAATCACTACTGTACAGCCCATAGCGAAGGAGCCTAGTGTTCTTCTTCCCCTTCTTGAGGATGGGGTATCTATATAAATTATTTGGACTTCTCCATGAGACACTATCTTTTCATTTTTGGTATTTTCTTAAAACTTTTTATTAGATTACAAGATACATACAGAAAAGTGCAGATATCATATATAGCTCAATGCATTTTACAGACTTGACAAAGCCACATAACCAGCCCTCACGTCAGGAGACAGAACATTACTGGCATCCTAGAAGCCCCCCTGTACTCCCTCCCCAAGGCTAACCACAACCTCATCTTCTAATAGTATAGATTCCCTTTGTCTTGTTTTTGTTCTTTACATTAGTGAAATTGGGCCTTGTGTAGTCTTTTTTATTTTTTTTGCATGGAATACTTTTTAAATTAATACATTTTATTTTTTATAGCAGTTTTAGGCTTACAGAAAAATTGAGTTGGAAGTACAGAAAGCTCCCATATACATCCTCTCTCCCCACTCACAGTTTCCTCTATTAACAACATGTTACATTGTTGTGATGACTACTGATACATTATTATTAACTAAGGTCCATAGTTTACCTTCAGGTGCCCTCTGTGTTATACAGTTTCAGGAATTATTTTCACTTTTTTATCACGGTAAGATAAAAAATATAAAATATACAATTTACCATTTCAACAGTTTTTAAGTGTACAGTTCAGTGAGCAATATGTATTCGTTTGTATCTCACATTCTTTTTATGAGATTCATTCACAACGTCAGGGGTAGTTGCGGTTCATTCTCATTGCCATATGTTATTCTTATTACAGTGTGAATATACAGTAATTTATTAACCTATTCAACACTGACTGACACGTGAGATGTTTTTCATATTGAGCTCAGATGAGCCCCTGTTGCTGTGAGCTCTTGCATGTGTTTTTGCATGCGTTTCTGCCATGTACAAGCCTATGGGAGGAAAAGCTAGGTCATAGGCTGGGCATATGTTCAGCATTAGTAGATTCCACCAAACAATTTTCAAAGTAGTTCAACCAATGTGTACTCCCACCAGCTGTGTATGAGGGTTCCAGTTGCTTCTCATGCTCACACCACCACTGGATATTTTCAATCTTTTTCATTTTATTCATTCTGGAATGTCTGTTGACTACTTCCCTTTTTAAAATCCCTCAATGTTTCCCATAGATTTCAGGATGAAAACCAAACTCCTTTGCTTAGCACCCAAAGGATTCAGCAGCAGCCCTTGCTCACCTCTCTAGCCCCGTTTGCCATCATGACCCCATTGTACCTAACTCCATTTTCTTTCTCTATATGTTGACCCTTTGCTTGAAAGCTGCACTCCACATTGTGTTCTCTGGTCAGCTCTTGCACATCATTTTATATCCTGCTCAGCTGTCAACATACTGGCTGGGTCTGAACCCCTCCTCTGAGTTCCCCCACTGCCCATCATGCTGTCTGCCCTTTGGACTGTGAGCTCCTGCTTTTCTTCTCTAGCACAGGGACTGGCACACAGCATGTATTCAGGAAAGGTTTGCTGAATCAATCAGTGTTTTCTAGACAGAATGCTAACCTGCACAAGAGCTCTGCGAAGACTCTGCTTCAGGCATTTCCTGTGTTGGTTTTATGGAAATTGCAAGTAGTAATCCTTACAGCTAAAATTTACTGAGCACCTATTATGCACAAGCTCTGTGTTACACGCTTACCATTGACCATTTCTGTTGTAGGTTCATAGCAATCCTATGCAGAGTAGAGGAGCTCAGGGAGATGCAGAGTGCGGCTAAGGTTAAGGCAAGGGGATGGGTGATGGGTACCCTTGGGTCATTCAACAAATTTATTCAGTGCACATTCATCAGCCTGGCTCGTGGTCAGACCTCAGTAATTGGCAGCCCCTCCACTGATCCTTGTAGCACAAGTACTCCTCTGTGTCCCTTCCCATTCCATTCTCACCTCTGCCATGGCTCTGGCTACAAAGAGCTGTAGGTTTTGGCTGGCCCATCACCTAACTCAAACCTTAACAGAGACTGTGGGCCCCTTCTGGGCAGGGGCTGAGTCCCATTCATCTCTATGCCCAGACCTGGCAGAGAAGAAGGACCTTTGTGGACACAGGTGCTGTAGGAAGCACAGGTGAATAATTAAAGCTGGGGTGGGGATTCTCACAGTTTGCTAGATATGGATACAAAGCTTCAGTCATGGACACCCACTCACTGCTGCATGTGTCCAGCAGAGGCCCCCTGCCACGGCATCCTCAACATGCCCAAATGGATCCTGTCACCTCCCTGTCCAGATGCCTTCCCTCTGGGTCATCACACACCAGTCAGACGCCTGGTGATCCTCAAAGACTCCTCCTCTCATTCATCTCCCACCAAATTTTCAAGATTCTACCACCTAAATACCTCTTGATTCTGACTTCTCTCTGTTACCATGGCACCACCCCCTGCAAAAGGCCCCCAGCACCACTTTCTACCTGGGCTTTTGCAGGAACCTCCTACTTGGTGGAAACTTAGAGCAGTGAACAAGACAGGCCCTGCGTTCATGGAGAAGACCGACAATAAGCAGGCAAACAGATGAAGGTCACTGCAGACCCAGGTTATGCTGAAAATCCTCTTTGTCTGTTTGCCCTGTTTCTTTATCTGCTGTGTGCACTGAGAGGCTGTCCTCTGCAGACTGTGTCGATGGGCTTCTCCATCCTCTGGCTTCTTGTTGGGTTCAGTCAATGGGAGGCACTGGCATGAGATGGGAGTGTTGGAGGACAGTGAAGTGGGGTGTTTTTTCTCCAGACCTTCCCTGAGAAGTCATAGGCTACAGCTCCACTTAGGTCGCTCTCCTCTCCTTACAGTCTCTCTCTCTCTGCATTCCAGAAACATCCCCTTTCTCTTGCCTCTTCAGGCCCAAGATAGTGAGCGCTCCTCTCTGTTACCGGTCATATGGTACCATGCTATCTTGTGTTGGTTTCTATATATCTGCCCACACCTTTGTAAATAGTCCCCCTATTAAACTCTTCAATGACCCAGTTTGAGTGGATTCTGTTTCTTGTAAAGACCCTGAATAATAAACTGGTCCTTTGCAAATTTCTGCTCCACCATCCTTGGAATATCAGCCTTTTCCCCAAGGTGGCTCCCTTATAGTCACAAAATGGTTGCTGCAGTTCCAGCCATCACATCCAGACATGACAAGGGCCAGGGGGTTAAGAGTTCACCTTTTGCCATGTATCCCTTTTAAGAGTGAGGAAACTTTTCCTAAAAGCTGTTCCACCAGATTTCTCCTACATAGTATTGGCCAGAATCATGTCACAGAACCATGTTTAATCCAATGACCAGCAAGGCAACTGGGGTCACAGTGACTGGGTTCAGGCCAGCTGAGACCACCTCCCTGGGGTGGGGGGTAGGGGGTGGGCTAGGGTCAGCCTTCCCCAAAAGCACATAGTCCTTGGGAGGGGTGGGTGTTGGGAAGGAGGAAAAAACAACGTGGAGAGAATGACTACTGGGTGTCTGCAAGTGTGGAGCAGGTGGGAAAGGATCCCCAAGTTGGTGAGTAGCCCATTGCTGGCTGGTGGGACAGCCAGGGTGTGCCCTGATACGCTTAAATGAGACCATGGTAACAACTGTGGGAGCACATCCAAGAGCATTTGGCTGACAAAGCAGCATCTTCAGAGGCCCTGCTTTAATGAGAAGATGAGAACATTCATTATCAGCAAGCCTCTGTTTATATATAAAAGGGCATCTCTAATTTGGAAACAGAGCGTTCCCCCGAGCGTGCTTTACTTGCCCTTCAGCAGGTTAAACATTTCCCTGCAAAGCTGTTTTTACAATTCACTAGCTTGGCAAACATTTCCCTAATAATAAAGGCAATTGCCAACCTAAGCAGAATTCGTCAAATTCTGATACATAAATGGGTCTCAATGAATCACAGCTGATGCTATTGAAGGAAAAAGAGAAAAAGATAAAAGAAGGCCTGCCTTCATCTTCACTGCCTCTACTTAGGGTCAGCCCAGAGCCCCTGGGCCATGGCCTCCACCTCCCGCCAAGCCTCTTCTATGCAGTGTCCTAGGGCTTGCGTCTTTACAGCCCTTCCCCACCCATCCAAATAGGAGGTCTTTTGCCATGATCCTGCAGAGCCCTCTCTGCTGAGCGCAGCTACACGGAGCCTGCCCTCTGCTGATTATTGTGGTGGAGCCTTATTGTGGAGGGAGGAGCCAGGGCCTGCTGAGAGGCACCAAGGAGGCTCTGATATTGAAAGCAGATGGGGACTACTCTTGATCATGGCCATGTGGTCAGAAGTGAGGCCTAGCCCAGATGCTGGCCCTACATGGAAGTGAAGGTGGCATAAGGCATGATGCCCAAGCTGGGCCAGGCTGAGATGAGCCTCTTAAGGTAGGACTGTGCCTGATTGCTTGTCTCCCAGCAGCAAAATGACTAACCCACCTAGTGAGTGCTGAAGAGAGGATCTGGATGCGAGAGACCCATTCAGCTCCCCAGTTGGATTTCTACCATTTCAAATCCGGTATATTTTCCTATTTGGGGGTTTGACATGTTCCCATTCATTTAACAAATATTCATTTAGTGCCCACAGTGTGGTGGTTTACTATTGTTGAAGCATTGATCAAAGTCCCTGCTCTGCTGGAGCTTACATTCCAGTTGAGGCATGTAGACCATACACAACATAAATAAGTAAAATACAGGTATATTTCAACTTTGTAAGTGCTACAAACAGAAGTCAAGCTGAGAAGAGGGACAGAGAGTATGAGTCAGGGTAACAGTTTTACATGGCCAAGGAGGGCATATTGAGAAGATGATGATTTGGGGAGAAAGAGTTTCCAGGCGGAAGGAACAGCAAGTGTAAAGGCCCTGAGGCAGAATGCTGGGTGTCTTCCACTTACCTCTCCAGATCCACTCTGCATTCTTGTCTACTTTCAGTCCTGCAAGGGTGACTTCTGTGGTCTGCAGTAATGAGCGCCTTGTCCTCTGGCTTCCAGTTGGTTCAGTCCATTGAAGGCACCAGTGGGACATTAGAGGGTGTGTGGAGAGTGAGGTCAGAACACTTAGGCTCTCTCCCTGTAGGGTCCTTGCATGCCAGCTGTACCTCTGCCGAAGGCCACAGCTCCTCTCTGTAGCCTTTTCATAGCCACCTTCTCTGGGCTCTGTTTTCTGCTCCTTCCCCCTGTCACCTCTGGCCCTGCTGTCACAGCCCTGGGGTGCTGCCTTGTCCCGTATTGGCTTCCTTAAGCTTTGCCCATACCTTTTTGAATGGTCTCTTTCTTAAACTCTCCTCAATGACCCAGTTTGGGAAGAGGGGGTGGGGCTCTGTTTCCTTCAGAGACTGACTCTGGCAGATACAGGCAAGGACTTGCCTGGGGAGTCTTAGGAATATCAAGGAGGCTTTTGGGCCTGGAGAGCAGTGAGCCAAGGGCAGAGAGAGTCCCAGGCAAAGCAGCCAGAGAGGTCATGGGAGCCACGTCTGGAAGGGCCTTGCAGGCCGTCATAAGGACTGTTTCCCCTCAGAGTCCTCATAAACTTCCTTCTGAAAACTTCAGTTTGGCTTGTCCTGAACTAGAGGAAAGGATGGCATCTCTTCCTCAGCTGGCAGCTGGGATAGCAAAGTGGACATCAGGAACTCAGCAATGGCTGCTTCCTTCCCACGACATCAGCAGCCAGCAGGGTGGTGGGCCGTGCTCCCAGCACAGGGCGGTGGTACTGGCTCATCTGAGGATTTCTGCTTCGCACACGGGTTCTCTCCAGGCTCTCACCAGCCAGCAGCTCTTCATCAACATCGTGGGGGCTCTTGGGGATAGAGTTAGCCTCCCACAGTGGTCCTGATGGTGGCATTTGGGGCACAGGGACAGACCAGCAGGAAGCTGTTAGAGAGGAGTAACTTCTTAGGATTCCGTCCAACCTGCCCAGGCCTTCCTGAGGCGTGCTTCCAGAGCTGAGCTATCATCGCTCAGGGAACACTGCCGGATAAGCCCTTCTGGCTGGCAGGTTTTGGTTATAATTCTTTCAATTGCAAGTGTCTAACCGAAACTCCTGATAGAAGAAGAAGAGGAGGAGAAAGAGAAGAGGAGGAAGAAGAAAATGAGATGAAGAAGAAAGAAAAAAGGGGAAAGGATGAGAATACTGATTCACATAACAGAGATGTCCTGTGGGTGAACTTCGCTGGCTTCAGGAATAACTGGATCTAGGTGCTCAGTGTCATCAATTCTGTCCCTCTTTCCCACCTCTTTTCCCAGTTCTGCTTTCCCCTGAATGGGCATCATTATAAAGTAGGCTTTCTTGAAAAATGGCCACTGGTAGGCCCAGACTTATTTTCTCATCAGCTTAGCCACCTCTGGCAATAAAAGAACCTCTCTTAACAATTTCATAAAACGCCCCATAGGGTTCTCATTGGCCTGGCCTGGGTCAAAGACCAGCTTGCTAGTCTGCAGTGGGGTCAGCCCACCAAACCTATTGGGGTGAGGTGTCCCCAAAGGACAATCAGAGTAGTGTTGCCAGAAGAGAGAATGGATTCTGGGCACACAAAACCTCTCAGATGTCCGCTGCCACCAGAGTGACCACCTAATTCACTGATCAAGCCAGGACTATTTTGAGAGTGAAAGAGGGCACTTTGAATAATTATACCAGGATAATAGGCTTAGACCAAGACTATCCTGGAAAAGTATCGTCACTCTAACTATAGCAGTCAAGAGCCAGGGAGACAGATGGACTGCCCCATTTGGGCCCTGGATCCTGCAAAGTTGAGTATCTCTGGATCTCTGGGCACAGGTGGGAGAGGGGCAGGTGCTCAGAATTCTGGTCTTGGGTAGGGTAGAAGGGGGATAGGTGGGGTGAAGACACATTGGGAGGCCAGTCCCACATCTCCACATCCACTCAAAGTTCGCTCTTCTCAACTGCCTCACCTCAGCCTCCCAAGCCCATGCTGCGTTTGTGTTATGCCCCCTCCCCATGCCAGGAATGCCCTTCCTACTCTCTGCATACTCCATGACTGGTCCCAGTCCTTCCCTCTCCCAGGGTCCCTTTATCTAATCCCCCACCCCCACCTCAGCCTTCTCACAGCTTTTGCAGCACAGGCTACACACTCAGCCTAGGCTGTGTCTGGGGTGTGGCTCGTCTCCACTGTGGCGTAGGGGGCTGTTGTGGGTATTACTCTCTCCCCATCCTCCTGCCACACAGACCTCAGCAGTGCTCACTGAAGATTCTAGGCTGGATCACTGTGCTGGCCCAAGACCCTCAGCTGTCTCTACCCCTCTAGCCCAGAGCCCTCTCCCTTCCCCACTGCCCCCCCTGCCTCTGCATTTCTGGTATTGATCGCTAGGGAATCCTGGCCAAAGAGCTTCTCACGCACTAGCGAGTCCTGGCCAAAGAGCTTCTCACGCAAAGGCACGCATACTTTGACCCAGGCCAAGGTCCTCTACCCTCCTGCCTGTCTCCCTCTTTCTCCGCCAGGGGCTCCTGAGAGCTCCCTTCTGTCTTGCAAGCTGTTTGCTGGGGCAGGGCTTGAGATGAGAAGTAATGCCTCCTGTCACCCGAGTGCATCAGACCCTTGTCCAGGAGTATGGGAGCTTGGGGGGGCCTGCCCCAGGAGCTGAGCCTGTCCATCTTCGGCCCTCTGGGGCTTTGCTGGCAGTCTGGGACAATAAATCTTGGTGGGATAAGCCCTGGCCTGGAAGCAAGAGGCTGTAGTTCTAGGCTCTGCTTTGCTTTGCCATGTGTCCTTGTGCCTTCTCCCTCTGGCATCAGCCTCTCCCACTGAGAAGTGGCAAGGGAAGTGGCTTGATTAGCTGATGAAAATCTTTGGGGTCTAGAGCTTGTTAGAGAGTGAGAGCGAAGCAATGTGTCCTTCACCAAGAAAAGGGATTTTCTGGGCTCCTAACCAGGAGCCCCAGTGGGGGGGGGGGTCTCTCCGCCAGGATGGGCAGGCTGCCGTGATTCTCTAGAGCTGGGGCGCTGGTGGGCAGGCTGGGCACCTGCGGGAGAACCTGGGCTGCAGATCAGGATGAAGGATATGGGTATGCCTTGCTCCCTACTTTTTTGCCACACTCCCACACGGGTTCTTTCTACTCTCTGTGGCTCTAGCTCCACCTGGGATTAAAGGACAGACGTCTCTTGGGTACCATGAAGCCGTTCAGGTTGAGGCAGAGATGCAGAGGTGGAATGGAAGGAAGGACAGGGGACAGATGGAAGTCCCGGGACACCCCCCTTGTCTCCTGCCTGTTCTATTGCCTGTGTTCACATTACAACATCAACAGTTTGGGCTCCACACCCTGTCTCTGTCCACAGGGACACATCTGCCCTGTCCACAACACCATGTGCCCTGTCCACAAAACAGCTGGATTTAACTCCTTCACCAGTTATTGATATCTTACAAGGACTTGTTTTACCAGGTCAATTTCCCACAGGCTGTTTTTCTGCGGTAGGGCATGGCAGAACGTGTGACAAGTTGGTCTGGGGTCACAGCAAGTGTTCTAGTGTCCTGAGGATCACCATGGAGAAGTGCTCTCAATAGACCAGGAGCCACCTAACCTGCTGTGGAGAGGATTTGGGTAAACTTCCCAAAGGAAGCGATGTAGCTGAGACTTAAGGTAGGGGAGATTAGAGGTAGAGGTAGGCAGGCCTGGTGGGTTCTGCTAAAGATGCTGGTTTCCATTCAGCTGGGAGCTACTGAAGGGGCCAGGTGGTGACAGAGGAGATTTTGCTTTTGAAAAGACTACTCTGGATGCCACAGATGAAGAAGGAATCAGAGGGAGGGAAAGACAAATGGGAATCAGATTTGGAGGCTGTTAGTGCTCTAGGGAGCTCTGACGGGGGTCTGGATGGGGACGTGGCTGTGTGGTGGGACAGATGTCAGCGGGGGTAGTGTGTTCTTGCCCCTCACCATTCTCTCCACAACAGCCAGACTGGCCTTTCTTGACTCAGACCCCACAATGTCTCCATCTCACACAGAGGAAGTCCGGTGTCTCTTAACCAGGTGCTCTCTGCACTTGGGACAGGGCTGTCCTCCGCAAACATCCCATCCCCTAGGGGTACAAACTTCCAGGAAAACTTCCCCAGTGCACTTTTCCAATGCCCCTGGTACCGCTCCCTCCCTCTAAGCCCACTGTGCAGGGCCTTTGAACTTGCTGTTCCCTCAGCCAGGTGCGCTCTTCATCCCGATTATCTGTGCAGCTTGACTCTTGATTCCACACTACTGCCTCCGATTAGTGTCATTTTCACAGTGAAGCCTTCCTCCGCTACACTATTTTGAATTGCAGTCTTCGCCCAAGTAATTCCTACCTGCTCTCTGCTTAATTTTTCTCTATAGCATTGTCCACCTGTTGACAGTCTCTTTGGGCATTATCTGTCTCGAAGCCGCCACACCGGCCCCGCCACCCACCTCCAACCCCGGTAGGCTCCGCGGGAGCAGAAGCGTTCTCAGTTTTGTTCACTTCTCTACCAATAGCAGGCACCCAGAACAGTACCTGGCACAAAGAAGGCGTTTGGCAAATATTTGTGACAATGCTCGAGGTGGCATCTGACGAGAGAGAGGTGAGGGGGCGGCATGGGGCTGTTTTCTGGCCTGCGCCGGCGGATGGTGGGGCCGTGCACTGGGTAAGGGAGCGCGGCGGGGACGGGGGCTGATGTAGTTGGCTGGGGACAGGTCGAGACAGACAACGAAAATACGGCTTTTTCTCCTCGGATACCCAACGTGGGGGTGTGGGGTCTCGGCAGGGGTGGGGACAGCGTTGGAGGCAGCCTGCCAAGGCTGCGCTGGGGCTGCGTGTCCAGCCACAGGCGTGGACCAAAAATAAAGACACAAACAGTTCGCCCGCTTGCAGGCAAAAGCCCAGCTCCGCACGCAAACCTGGGCCCTTTGCACCGCCCGATACCCGACCAGTCGCGCACCCGCGAGGCTTAGGCGGCTGCCCTCCGTCCAACCCCACCCCGAGGCAGGCACTTTAAGAGCCCCGCCCCTGTTCCCCTCCCCCCAGCGCCTTGCGTGACTGTGCCAGGACCCGACCTGGGCCTGGAGTTCGGCGGCTTGGTGGCTGCGTGGTCTCCGGGCGCTTCTCACGCAACTTCCGGGCACCGTGCCCCCGGCCAGGTTGGGCGGGGATGGGCTGCGTGACCTCTGCCCCATGGAGGGAGGTACCAGACACGTGCACGCCAGCCCGGAGAGGTCTGCGCCGGGTGCCCCCTCCTCGGCCGGGACTGAGAACCTCCCTGTAGCCCTTTACTAGGCCACGGGGAGCTAGCCGCATAGCCCCACTCGCCGCCCGATTTCTCTGCCCCGCCAAAGCAACCGGGGCCAAGAAGGCCAGTGGGTCCCGGTTGGAGGTACCCCAGGTTTGCAGCATTCCCAAATGGCCTTAGTGGCGGCGCCGAGCCGCTAGTGAGCGCTCAACGAGACTGCACTTTTCTTCATTCATTCCTGCCCATCGGTCAAGAGCGCAAACCTCTGCTAGTCGCCCGGGCTCTGCGGGCTCTAGGGGCCTGGGACAGCCCTTCGGCGCCTCTGGCCTTCCGGCCCCGGTGACCTCGGGGCTGGGGTCGCAGCGCTTCTCACGCAAGCCGGGACTCAGTAACTCCGGAGGTCATCACCCTGCAGCCCCGCCCCTGCCTGCCTGGTCCCCGTAGCTAGTAATGAGGAGGAGACACTTGCAAGCCCAGTGTTCCGGTGGTTTCAAAAATGAGAGGGAGGGGTCCCTGTGCCCAGGGATGGAGGCCTTCCATTTCCACTCCCCAGGCTGTTTAGGGGCTTTTCCGCAAAGCCCTGGCTCTGCACTGGGCTCTGGGCTGTCCATGGGGTATCTTGGAAATGGGGGGTCCAGGTGTCCACAGTCCTCACTCCTTTACACGTCGGCACTTAGATGAGGCGTCCCCATAGTGGGTTCTTACCTGTCCCCCTGAGTCTCCTCCACTTCCCCTCCATCCGAGAGAGCGACCCTGCCCCTCAGCCTGCCCCACCCCCCACCCTTCCGGCGCTCCAGGGGGCGTGGCCAAGCGTGCAAATCCACTATAAAGGTGGCAGTGCCCTCACCCTCACTCACCCTGAAGGTGACAGTTCCCTGTAGCTTTCCCTGATCTTCTTGGGGTCCCTGGCTCAGAGACCAACCTTCCCAGCTCAGCTCAGCACCTCACAGCAGCAGGTGAGTTCTGGGGGCCTCTGGCTTGCCCGTTCCCTCCCAATAAAAGGAAAATTCTGGTGCCTTCAGTCCTAGGAAGCCACTGGTCTGGCACTTCAGAAAACGAGGCTAAGAGTGTCCTTAGTGACCAGGTAGTTCAGCATCCTGGGTGGGGGTGGAAACTGAGGCCAGGGCAAAGTCAAGACTTGCCCAAGGTCCCACAGCTGATACCAGACCTCTAGATGTAAATAGCCACCTCTCAGGACTCTAGGACCCAGGCTGCAGCTCCATTCGCCACTGACTCCCTGAATGCCTCCGGGCTTCCCCATCAGGGTCACCTGAGAGGCTGGAATCGGGAGAGAGCTGTGGGAAGCTGGGAGCCTGTGCAGTCCCTCCATCAGGCTGTGTGATGAGGGGGGCTTCTCCCATGGTGATGAGGATGGATGGAGAGGACCGGATGGGTTACCAGCTGTACCTTGCCTTATCTGAAAGCTACCCGAGGCTGGCAGCTGGCTCTAGCCGCCCAAGGAATGGCTTGTCAGAGCTGAGATGTGCTGGCGGGACAGGAGGGGCTCCTCTGAGCACTGCCCAGCTATCTTAGGGCCTTCCCTATCTCTTTGACTGTCTTCTCTGTCCTCTGCTAGGGGGGCGATCAGTGAGAAACAGCCAGCTGCAGAGAGCAGAACCATCAGTCCCTGACACTCACCAGTCACATCCCTCTTAGCTTCCTACCATCTTACTAAGGCTGGAGGTCCTTGTGGCACCCAGTGTCCAGTTAGGGACACCATGGCGCACCAAGCTTATTCCCAGTTTACTCAAGGAATTTACTCAGGGAATTAGGGCTGGAGGATGCTTTGGGATCTAGTTCCCCTGGGAGGTCTCCCTAGACAGATACTATAGTACTTTTTAAAAAAATATAATTTATTTTATTATCATTAATCTACAATTACATGTGCAATATTACGGTTATTAAACTACCCCTTCATCAGGTCCCCCCCACCAACCCCATTACAGTCACTGTCCATCAGCGTAGTGAGATGCTGTAGAATCACTACTTGTCTTCTCTGAGTTGTACTGCCCTCCCCGTGCCCCCACAACATTACATCTGCTAATCGTAATGCCCCTTTTTCCCTCTTATCCCTCCCTTCCCGCCCATTTTCCCCAGTCCCTTTCCCTTTGGTAACTATTAGTCCGTTCTTGGGTTCTGTGAGTCTGCTGCTGTTTTGTTCCTTCAGTTTTTTTCTTTGTTCTTATACTCCACATATGAGTGAAATCATTTGATACTTGTCTTTTTCGGCCTGGCTTATTTCACTGAGCATAATACCCTCTAGCTCCATCCATGTTGTTGCAAATGGTAGGATTTGTTTTCTTCTTATGGCTGAATAATATTCCATTGTGTATATGTACCACTCTTCTTTATCCATTCATCTACTGATGGACACTTAGGTTGCTTCCATTTCTTGGCTATTGTAAATAGTGCTGCGATAAACATAGGGGTGCATCTGTCCTTTTCAAATTGGGCTGCTGCATTCTTAGGGTAAATTCCTAGGAGTGGAATTCCTGGGTCAAATGGTATTTCTATTTTGAGTTTTTTGAGGAACCTCCATACTGCTTTCCACAATGGTTGAACTAATTTGCAGTCCCACCAGCAGTGTAGGAGGGTTCCCTTTTCTCCACATCCTCGCCAACATTTGTTGTTGTTTGTGTTTTGGATGTTGGCCATCCTCACTGGTGTGAGGTGATATCTCATTGTGGTTTTAATCTGCATTTCTCTGATGATTAGCGATGTGGAGCATCTTTTCATGTGCCTGTTGGCCATCTGAATTTCTTCTTTGGAGAAGTGTCTATTCATGTCCTCTGCCCATTTCTTAATTGGATTATTTGCTTTCTGTTTGTTAAGGTGCATGAGTTCTTTATATATTTTGGATGTCAACCCTTTATCAGATACGTTTTTTATGAATATATTCTCCCATACTGTAGGATGTCTTTTTGTTCTACTGATGGTGTCCTTTGCTGTACAGAAGCTTTTCAGCTTGATATAGTCCCACTTGTTCATTTTTGCTTTTGTTTCCCTTGCCCGGGGAGATATGTTCATGAAGAAGTTGCTCATGTTTATGTCCAAGAGATTTTTGCCTATGTTTTTTTCTAAGAGTTTTATGGTTTCATGACTTACATTCAGGTCTTTGATCCACCTTGAGTTTACCTTTGTGTATGGGGCTAGACAGTAGTCCAGTTTCATTCTCTTACATGTAGCTGTCCAGTTTTTCCAACACCAGCTGCTGAAGAGGCTGTCATCTCCCCATTGTATATCCAAGGCTCCTTTATCAATATTAATTGACTGTATATGTTTGGGTTAATGTTTGGATTTTCTATTCTGTTCCACTGGTCTGTGGGTCTGTTTTGTGCCAATACCAAATTGTCTTGATTACTGTGGCTTTGTAGTAGAGCTTGAAGTCAGGGAGTGTAATTCCCCCTGTTTTATTCCTCCTTCTCAGGATTGATTTGGCTATTCTGGGTCTTTTGTGGTTCCATATGAATTTTAGAATTATTTGTTCCAGTTCATTGAAGAAAGCTGTTGGTAGTTTGATAGGGATTGCATTGAATCTGTAGATTGCTTTAGGTAGTATAGCCACTTTGACAATAT
>JAVSCE010010930.1:0-60426 GCA_032199065.1 Smutsia gigantea
CAATAAAACTTTGCTTATAAAAGCAGGGCAGATTTGGCACACAGACCTGTTGAACCCTGCTCTAGATCATCATTTATCAGCCTAAGTACCTTATTTTGGGTTCCCTATAAACAAACTCTGAAACAAAGATTTGAATACAAATCGTTTATTTGGAAAGTAACCTAGGGAAACACTCCGAAGTGGTGAAGCAAGACCCTGAAGAGTCTAATAAAAGGTAGAATTATTAACATATTATTATTGAAACCTGGGTACCTCACTGGGGACTTTATTAGAGACTATGTAGAATACCCCTAAGAATTGTCACACTGTGGGGTGAAGAAGCTGGATATGTATTCACTATATCCTATACCTAATTATTTGAGGGACACTCTTGAGATATTATCTCCTCATTATTTCTGACATAAACAGGCTAAGTATGCTCACATGACAAGGAATGCTTCAGGCAGAGAGATGCAGGAAGCCATTAGTTTGTATGGAACCATTACGAAGGCCATATGGGCTGGGAACAGTACACGCTTCAGTGGGTATCATGGCTTATGGGTGAGCAAGGAAAATTCTTAAGAAAAGAGTGAAATTGAAATGTGTCCCTTCAGTGACCACTAATCAAAATCCATATGTCTGTGGGAGGGACATTTATTTTAAAGTGCACTTGGTGTGAAATAAAAGTAGAGTGGCAATTTGAAATGAAAATTAATGGTAGACTGAACTAGGTCAGTGAGGAACAGGAAGACAGTTTTAAGAGAAGTAAAGAGGTAAAACGATCTGTCACAGGTTGGGTTCCATGGGGAACAGTCTTGGAGATGGAGTTTAGCATGCAAGATGTTTATTAGGAACTGCTTTTGGTATTGATAAGTGTATGTGTGTTGGGGACGAGAGGGTGAAATAGAATTTGAGAAAGATAGATGTTGAGTTGTGATGCAATCTCAACAAAGGCCTCAGTCAACCTCATGGGGAATACTACAGCCTAGATGATCCTTCAGAATTATCCTGAATTGGGGCAGGTGGGTCAGGTCTTTATATCCTTGTGTTGGTCAGTCACTGGAGGTTGGCTAGCTATGGAAAGAGGCATGATCTTGGGTGAAGCTATTTTCTTCAACTGAAGAAACCCTGAGAGAAGGTTAATAGCCGAAAGCTGTCTTTCCACCAGAACCCAACAGCTGGGGGAATAATTCCTGGTTGGTGCCTGACAATAACCCCCACAGATGCATTTGATAATGATTGGATATGAAGAGATGATGGGGAAAAAAGAGGCAAATATAGCAATGATACTGAGAAACCCTAAGGAAAGTGATACCATTAACTTAAAGAGGAACAAATCAAAGGGACAAAAAACCAGGTAAAATTTTGAGATCAAAATTACCTTTTCCTTGCCAATGCCTTTCAAAAAATGAAATATATATTAAATAAGTTGACCAAGACATGAAAAAATGGAATCTAATTTCACAAACATAGCATTATTTCTACGACAAAAAGAAGCATAACAAAACAAGCAAGCAAACACACTATGTATGAAGCCCATTTTTCTTAAGGCCATGGCAGAAATAATGTTAATGACATCATACTTTAAGACATGATGAAAGTTAAGATTCTTTCCTGAATAACCATAAAGTGACTTCTCTGGTTTAGATAAAAATTATAATTTGAAAAGCAACTATTTCTGTCCATTATTACAGGATTGGTATGTAACAAGCTGTAGAAATGTAGTATTGTGGCCTGTTATTTACTTGAAGTAGTGAAATATGCAAGTAGATTTCCTTTTTTGTCAGGAAGAAGTTTGTTTTGAGCAAGAATGAAATTTAGGTGATGATTAGGCCTAACTGGTTAACCTGTACTTTAGTAGCAACCATTCTTAAATTTATTTTGATTGCTATAACATAATATGATTCATAAATGTAATTTATAGATGGCCATAAAACATGCATGTTCATAAGAGAGACAACTCACTCCTAATGCACTGTTATGAAAAATAACCAATACTTGTACCAATTAAAGGTTATAGAATGGGTATAACCTGCACACATTTTTCTAATAATTTTCTCCAAATGTTCTTTAATAAGAACATATAGAACCCATATGTCTGAGCTGTACATCTCTGGCATGAAAGTTTTGAATTTTTTATGATTGTGTCATACTAATCAGCTTATGAATATCAGGCCCATAATATTCCTTTCTTTAAAAAGAAAATTTAAATAACAAGAAGCAGCGAAGCATCTAAATTATAGGGCTACCTCCAGAACTACTTTTCTGTATTATCAGTTACCTGCTGGCACAATCTGCTATGTACAGTGTAACAGTTTTGAACCTATTTTCAGATGCAGAACCTTTGGCATTCCAACAAAAATTTACTCAGAATTCTGTTTGTACACAAATAAAAATATATAAGATGGCAAAGGAAATGAATAATATTAAAATAGTGCTGTCAAAATAAAGATGAAATGCATTTTTGATGTGCTATATGTGCTCCTTAACACAGTGAACACCAAGATATAGTGAGAGGTCTCATAATTTCCATAATCTCAAGATTTGTGATAACTGTTACACGCTTTCAAAATACCTGGGATGTTAACTGGTGACCTAGTCCCAGGTACTTCTTACTCATTAGGTTGATGTCCCACATTCACACTTGAAGGAAATGACACATTTCAGTGAGATGTTAGCAAAAACATAAATGTCACTTTTTTATCCAATTCTTCAGCCATCCCCAGTCCTCTGAATTCTATGCATGGGCATCTCTTGGGGACCGCAGATGCTAGGTTAGAACCCAGTGGAAGACCCTGTTCTATTGTCCTCTGCCAGGGCCATGACTGTGGTGAGTTTAGTGTTGGCAAGTCAGTCAAGCGGTCCCTCTGCCCAGTCCACTTCAATGAAGTCCTTCCCCTGAGGGGATTGCTTTGATTTAAGTAAGGCCAGATGGTGAAGGAATGTAAATTTCAGAACAAGAAGCTTAACCTTTAATCTGTAGGCATTTTTCAGTTTTTATATTTCTGATAGCATGCGAGTGTGATCCAAGCAGTGGTTTAGCCTTATAGCACTGTTCCTGGTGACCAAGACGGCTTGAAACAGAGGCAGGAGTTGAGTAAAGCATGAGGTGGGGGGTGGAATTCGAGTAAAGAGTCAAAGCTCTCCTGAGAATATTTCCTAGCCAGGTAAATATGAAAGTTGTTGCAATACAAACAGAAGCAGAGAAATAAGAAGGTATATATGTCTAGGGAGGACATATTATGCCTTTGATTTTAAATGTTCCCTATTTGATATAATGGCTGAGGAAATATCTAACCAGTACTTGTGGATCTTGAACTGAAGTTCTGGGTAGGAGACTGAGCTGGTTGATCTAGACTGATCAACCCAGGAAACTAAACACTAAGAACTCACAATTAAGGTGGTTTCCAGTCATATTACTAAGTTTAATCTTTACCTTGGACATTCTTAATATAGTAGTCTGAAATTCAATCCCATTATTCATGACCTTTGATAGTAACAAACAGTCAAGCTTCTAGCTCCAGAAAATAAGAAACAATGATCAATTTTAACATAATCAACACATATCCTATATTTTTGTTCAATAGCAGCTGTGCTTTTATATTTGCTGAAAAGTGATTGTATCCATTTAGTTCTCACGAGTGTGAATTATAGCTAAGACATATTGCTAAAAATTTGCAATTCAGAAGTTAGCACACTGGAAAGAGATCCATTATGACATTGGCACAAGAAAGCCTCATCCAAACAACTGCAAACAAGCTTTTATTCAGCTTTGGTAAAGGCTCAGTATCAGAAAACTTCTGTTTTATGTCTAAATAAAATGTTTAATGTGAGAACAATAAAGTTGTTCTTATGTTAGGCGTACATTAAAGCAAGATAGAAATAGTTTTTATAGTCAACATTCTGCCATTCTCTGAAATGATACACTTTCCAGAAAGATATTTATTATCAGTTGCCATCTTTAAAATGACAAATTTCATTCAAAATTTGATTTCTAATATGTGCGATGAGAAGCACTACTTGCCCTGTACATTTTTAAAAAG
Source organism: Smutsia gigantea (assembly GCA_032199065.1). Lineage (NCBI taxonomy): Eukaryota > Metazoa > Chordata > Mammalia > Pholidota > Manidae > Smutsia > Smutsia gigantea. The sequence goes on from JAVSCE010010930.1 coordinate 4,023, forward strand.
TGATGCCAAACAAAAGTATTATCATTTAATTTTGCATTTACATTTAACTTTGGGAAAGATATTTATGCCATCTACCACACTGTAATGGCAAAATTGCATGTCTCGTACTTTGCAATTTCCTATTTAACTGTTATTGCAAAAAGAACATATTCAGAAGTCAAACAATTCGGTTTTCAATGCTTTCTCAAAATATCCCTTTAAAAGAATATCAAGGTAAAGCCAAGGTTATATATTTCAAATGATTTTAGCATTATCCTTTTTCTTAAGACAATATCCCATAACCATAACAGTTGGCCTGAGAGTTTTTTAAAACATAAAGCATATATGATAGGCTTATTCTATTTTTACTTTTAGAAAGTACATTTTAAATATTATTTTCTAAAATATCAATAAATCCAGAGATTCTTTTCTTGTTCATGAGAGATCTTTGAGATTCCCTCTTTCTTCTTGAATGTAAGCCAACTATTTCTTATAACCTAAGCAAGCCTTCCTTCTTGTATTTTTGTCATTTAAATGATATGCAGCTACTTCAGGGCTTCCAACAATATAGTAACACCTACATACAACAAACTTAGCTTTAGTTTGTTTTAAGTATCATAGGAATACACAGTATTTTCTCAAAAACTCAGTTTTTAAAAAGTCAAAGGCCATCATCAGAATATGACTGCTTTTATATATTCTATGTTACATGGAAAACAAACTCTGAATCACCTACCTACCATTTCCTGTGTCTGGGACCTGGGCTAGGTTTTATCTGGTCCTTACATCATCAGCTGTTATTCTATCAATGGGTGATAGGGCTCTGAAGCCGCTAACACAGAAACAAGCAGAAGGCACTAAATAAATGTTAGGTCTCATTATTTTATGCAATTGGATAAACATGACTTCAACTCTCAGTTATGTCATTGCCTGATTGTGTGACCTTGGGTACTATGTAGCCTTTCGAGGCCAGTATAGGCAGTACATGAGAATAAATGAAATGTGCTTATCTAGTAGGGGCTCAATTAATGTGTATCATTCTTATTCAATATGCTAACTCCCATCTCCTCCCCATCTCTGACCCTCACATTTAGAAAAACAGTCTTTTCCAATATTGAAAAATCATGTAGGGGGCATTCTTTGCATGTTAACACTATGTTAATTGAAATTTACCTTTTAATCTTTCAATAAAGCAGGCCCTAGAGAAAATCTATGGGGAAGCTGGCCTAGAAGATACATGGTACAAATGTAAAATCTACCATTTACTTGTATCTCTGAATAAAACTCTATATTGTATTTGGAGCTCATGAAAATTCTGCTTATGGTGATCAACTTCATTTTTTTAAATGTCTTTTAATAATTAACTATTGAACAACACATGGTTTCTTCATCAAGAATAGGTATTAACACTATATATATTCTTTTCTAATCCTCAAAAACATTTGATATAGGTATTGTTATTTCCACTGATTTATAGAGAAGGAAACTGACACTCAAAAGAGCTTAAGTGAGGTGTTGGCATTCATGTTACATGTCAGTGGCAGAGATGAGGCTTGAATCCTGTCAGTTTGCCTCCAGAGTCTTCGCTCTGCAACCTGTGCCCTATACTATCTCTCTCTAATGCTGAAAGAAACCTAATGACAACAGCACCACAGAAAATGATGAGGTATCGTCCACAGCAAACTTTTGCCTCTTCTATCTTCTCCTTCTCCATAGTTAGGCAGGCAAATGCCTAAAAGCTATGGCCAGATGGTTATACATCTCTTTTGAAAATGCTCCAAAATGATATGGGTATAGGGTGGATTTTGGACTCCATTTGTCTTCCACACTGTCCTATCTTGTTTCAATGAGAAAGTCAGAAAGTGTAATGTTAAAAGTTTGGCCAGAATCAAATTTGTATCTTGCTGTCTTGTTCCCATCACCAGTGTGGTCTGTCTCATAGATGAAGAAGCATAAAAAGCAATCAGGTGCCACTGGTCTTTCAAATGTTGGTTGTTACAAACCATTTCATACTCTTTTAGAGGACACGAACGGTCTGCAAAAGTAAGGCTTTGAGGCATCTCAGAGAGAATAGAATGGATTTGCTTGGATACTGTCAGGGTCCTTTGGATCCTCTTCTTTGCTTTTTACCATTTCTGCTTTCCCCAATGTCTCTAATGTTTTACGACAGCTCTAGCCACATTCACGGTGTTACCCTCCAAGGCTTGTGAGTGCTAGATTTTTTCTTCCTGCCTCCTGTCCCTCAAATCATGACATGTACTAATTGTGGCCCCAAGTCTAACTCATATGATTGGCTAGAGATACGTTCATTCATGTTAATAAATCAATGAGTGATAATGTATACTGCATTTTCTGTTTTTACATAAGATGATGTGTCCTTTATCTACCAGGCCAGCATTGGTCTCCAGACCAACACCTGGCACACAGCAGCAGGTATTCAGTCAGTATACACTGGAGGAAGAAATACATTTCAAAAATAAAATTGTTTCTAAATATTAAAAGATATAGTTAGGAGTGCAATAATAGGAGTACAATAAAACATAAGAACATCAAGGAAGATTTACAAACTTGAAGAAAAGCATAAATTTGACAACCACGTTGTCAGGCTAAAGGAAAAGACATTCCTGCAACTCTAGTGTTTACCATGAAGCTCACATTTAATTGGCACAACATTAATTTGTAATTCTTGCTTGTGTGTTAGAGAGAGAGTTCTTCCGGGGATTGCAAGGCAGGCGGTAGATGCTGTATTGAATATAAATTCAGGTTGCTTTAGGAAGAAGGCTCTAGTGGCTGATGAATCCATCTTTGACATTTTATTTAAAGTCTTTATATGTGAATTTTGAAGTGCCAGGATATATTTTGCATTTATATTGAGAATATAAAACTCTGTATGTGTCCGTGTGTGTGCATGTCCTGCTTGGCCAATCAAAAATAATTTGTGTATTTTGTGAGTGCTTATTTACCACCAAATGAAAATGTGATTTGACAAGCTTTCCTCATGTAAGGCATTCACCTAAGAATCTTGGATGTAGTGGTTTATCATAAACTATTTTATTCATCTATCATGCATTTTTTAGAAACTCAAATTCCAAGCACCCTTAAAAAATGCTTTCCTAATATGTGAGGAATTAAGCACAGCCTATTGGAACTACTAGGGTTAGAAGATCCTCCAGTACTTTTGAAACTTTAAAACTGAAGGCTTTACATAGAAGCTTAGGAAACCACCACCAAAGTGCAGGGGATCTATGACGGGAGCCAGTCCGAACCGCCCATCTGATGGCACAGCCCAGACGCCTGGAAAGAAGGAACCGCAATGCGGACCTCTGAAAGGAACATCCCCGCTATCTCTCCGTATTATTATGGCGTTTGGAAATGTTGTTATTGGTCACTTTTATCTAAATTGGAAAACCAAATTTAATATACCCTTGGAGAAATGCCAGAGGCAGGATCCCCCTAATTCTTCCAGGTGGCAAAGATACCTCGAGACAACTGCTGGGCATAAAAGCCACGGGGCATAAATCTGCAAAGAAGTTAGAAGAGCTAACCTTTTCAAAGATCATTGCTTCTCTCTCACTTACCAACTGTGCATCTCCCTGTATGGCCCCGGAAGATGGCTGGTTAGCCAGAGACGGGTAAGATTCCTCAAGGGAGGAACAACCTAAGACAGGCAGAGTCGCAGGGGGGCCATCAGGTGAGCAATAGGGGGTTAACAGAGGTGAGGCTTAGAACCTCGCCCCCCCAGTTTTGAGAGAAATCTGCACCCATGGCTATTTTGCTGCCCTTGTCTCGCTCAGATCAATACCCAGTCTATAGGCATGAATCTGACAGTCTACATTTGCTTTCCTATTGCATTAAACTCTACTTTCCACCTTTATTTTACATCAAGATTTAAATAGCTCTCTGTTAGAAACTGTAATCTTTATTAGTTTTATCTACTACTTTAACATTTTATTAAAGAATATTAGGAGGGGGATGCAGAGAAGATATTGGAAACAAGTATCAAAATTATAATAAATAAGAATTGTTTGAGTAAGTTCCAGTTCCCTCTCCCCACCCACCTCAGCCCCGTGAGGAATTTCTAAATGACTCCTAGACCTGTTGGGTCTCGCGAATAATAGAACTATAAAGGAAAGTCAGCATGAATGATTGTGTGTGAAAGGGCCTGGCATGATTGTAGAAACTGTCCCAAAGGAAAAGATTATTATTACAGATGTTATTGTATATAGTTTAAAGAAACTCATGCCCCTGCCCTCCCTGGGGAGAAGGGTGGTCCGACTGGGTCGCTACGTCTTCTGATTCAGTGGTCATTATCCCCTTACCTCATCCCCTCCAGGTGCAACACTTTCGTCTCTGTGAAACTGGGCACCTACCTACCCAAGAGTACAGAGTTTTCAGTTTCCGCAATTACAATCAGCTTAGTCTTGCTACACTGCTTAGATGATACACTGTTTTGATGTTTTTCTTTAAATCTGCATGTAATGTTTTAGACCTAGAAAAATAGACTTAGTTATATTTGTTAATCAGATGAATAGTAACCATGGCTAGTTTAGAATCAATAATAAGGAAACTGCAAGTAGGGCTCAGCCAACCAGGTGTGAGGGAACATTTTGAGAATTAAGTCATGTTTGTTCCGAAACTGCCAGGGAAGCCAAGCAAGCGTAAGTGCAAAAAATTAGTGATTGCTAAGGTGCCAATAATCTAATCTTTGAAGATTGACCTTTATGTAATCATTATTTCTGAAAAAATTAAATGATCTAATCTTTGTGAAACTGCATACTCAAAACATATATAACCTTGCTAAACTTCAATAAAACAGGCCAGGCTCAGCTTTTGCTAGTGTCTGTGTCCTCACTCCGTCAGTCGCCAATGCCGTCCATCCTTCAGGGACTCCTGGACTCGCTGGAGCTGGACTCCAGCAGATCTAGACAAATGAGCAAAACTGCATTTGATACTTGTGGAACGTACTTGACTAAAACATATTTGATAAATTAGCCATGCTAGCAGAATGATTGGTGTACTAGTCAGGGTTCTCTAGAGAAACAGAACCAATTGGTTATAGAAAGATATATAGAAATAAATCTATTACAAGGGATTGGCTAACGCAGTTAGGGAACCTGAGAAATCCTATGGTCTGCTGTCTGCAAGATGGGGACTCCAGAAAGCTGGTGATGTACTGCTAGGCCAAACTCAGAGGCCTAAGAACCAAAGGAGCCAATGATGTAAGCCCTAGTTTGAGGAAGGCCTGAGAGCCATGAACACTGATGTCTGAGGGCAGGAAAGACATCTCTGCTCAAGCAGAAGAGCAAATTCATCCTTCTGCCTTTTAGTTCCTATTCAGGCCCTCAATGGATTGGACAATACCAGTCTACCTTGGGGAAAGAAATCTCCTTTAGTCAGTCTAGATTCAAATGCTAATCTCTTCTGGAAATACCCTTACAGACGCACCCAGAAATACTGTGTTACCAGCTATGTTGGCATCCCTTAATCCAGTCAAGTTAACACATATTACCCATCACAAGAGGATTATGTATAGAAAATGATACTATTTTGAAAGCTAATAAACACTGCAGCACCACAAAATCCAGAAAAAAATAGTATAGCTTAGTTAACTGCTTGAGACAGCTGTGAATTGTGTTTACCCCTGATATTTCCTGTCTGTGTACTTTTTGATTCCCTCTACATGTGACAGTGGTTTAATAGTATTGCAGTGTTTATTAGCTTTCAAAATTTATAATTGGTTGAAATTTTTTTCAATGAATAGTCATTTTGGGACCTAATTTTTTCAGTTTTAATTTTCTATACTCTTAAAGAGGCTGAAAATCATACAAGCTTCAAGACCCACAAAACCTGGATTTCTCCCCGAGTGCACCTGATCACAGTGTGAGAGCAGTCTTACCTTTGTTATAACATCTACTGCATAGTAAAGCCTCCTTAAGAGAACAGCCAATTTTCCACATACATGTGCTTTTTCATCTGGTAGCCATTTCATTGCCACTGCTGGGATGATGATGGAACTAAGCTGAAAACGATGAGAGATGGTGTAGTTATGTCTCTAATTCAAATAAGTGACTTGAGAATAATGTAAATACACTGTTGTAAAGCTTGAAAAAATACTGATCTTGGCTTTACTTTTTCTTTTTGTCTATTTTGTAATATGTTTATAGTAGCATTGAAAGACAATTTGCACATTAAGCTGTACATGTTATTCTTCATAACCACAGGAGAATCTGTTATATTCTCATCACTATAGTGCCAAACATGGCATAGTTTAATACAGAGGATGGGTTATTAGCTTTGGATCAAGGTGATCTGGTTCAAACCCAGGTTCTACCTCTTACTGACTTGACTCTGAGCAAGTTGTTTTACTCTTGAGCCTTTGATTCCTTCTCTGTAAAAAGAGGATTTCAAAACTAGCTATCTGGAAGAATAGTTGGGAATTTTATAAGAAATTTTGTAAGTGATTCCACTGTTTGGCTCTGACCCATTATAGGTACTGATGTGATGCCTTCTGGGTATATTATGATGAAAGATCCTTTCTGTCAAGAAGGAGAATCATTGTAATTTTATGATTATTCTGTATCTACAGAGCTGGGATGTCCTGCTTTATAGGCAAAAGCAAAGATTTGTCTTCTACAAGCTATCAAATAATTCTTCCAAGTCTGTCCTGGAAAATAGCTTTATGACAAGCTACCCCTGAAGAAGACATTTTGACAGGATCATCTAATTAGAATAGCTTGTACTGTGATAAACGTTGTTTTGATGTTGAGTTTCCATTGTAAAAGATTTGTGGTACTATCTTATTTTGGCAGGCCGGTGCTTGGTGCTCTTCACAACAGCTCCATGTCAATTCACATAATTAAGATTCAATGAATTAGCTGTAGCTGATTAACACAGAACACACTGTACATATAAAAATATAATAAGCATGTAAACATGTTTATAAAATATCTGTATGTCATATTTCTGACACTGGCTTCCTTTGATTCTTTTTTTATTAGAGATTCTGCCTTAGGACTAGTTGGCCATATTTGGGACAGAAGATTCCATCTCTGTGCCTATAGCTGATTGGACCAAGAGTGTACACTCGACAACCAGAATACCTCTCTCAGGAATTAGAGGCTCTATCTGCAGATAGCAGATCTGCGGTGATGTAGGATGGGCACTCTAGAAGTTTAAGGCTTTATAGAAACCAAGTCATGGGGCAGCAAAATCTAAGTATTTTCAGAGGAAGTCAGTGTTCAGAAAGGAGACTGGGGTAGGCTTGCAGAATAAAAACAAAGGTAAGAAAAACTCTGTGGATGAGAGAAAGGGAAAGTAGGAAGGGAGTGAGAGCAGTACCAAGAGCCAGAGAGTGAAAGAGAGGGAGTGAGAAACTATATGCCTGATGGTTTTCTAGTTTTTCTGAGATTCATCTACATTTCCAAATATTGGGCTCCTCCAATTAGAAAGTAAAATAATTCCCTACTTATTTGAACTAGTTTGAATGAGTTTGTTTCTAATCCACGTGATTGCTAATTAGAATTATTATATATGTCATATCTGAACAGGGTCTGAATTAAGCCAAGCAGGACATCTTTAGAAATATAAAAAAGTGCTACCATAATAAAGCTTTAATTTATCTGACTATCAATTTCCTATTGCTGCTGTAACAAATTATCACAAATTTTCTTCCTTAAAACAACAGAAGTGTATTCTCTTACAATTTGGGAAGTCAGAAGTGAAAATGGGTCTCATGGGGCTAAGATTAAGGTGTCAGCAGGACTGCATTCCTTCTGAAGGCTCTAGAGGAAAATCCATTTGTGCGTCTCCCAGCTTCAAGAGGCTGCCTGCATTCTGTGGCCTTGGCGACATCCTTGCAATCTCTGCTTCCATTATCTCATCTCCTTCTCTAACTCTGACTGTCCTGCTCCCCTCTTGCAAAGATCTTTGCGATCACATTGGGTCCAGTCAGACAATCCAGGATAATCTTCCCAGCTCAAGCTCCTTTACTTAAACATACCTGAAAAGTCTCTTTGCCATGTAAAGGAACATATTCACACATTTTGGGAATTAGGCCAGACATTGTTGGGGGGAGAAATACTCTATGTGCCACACCATCTGTGATGATAGTTTTAATTGTTTTATAATCCATGATTTCACTCATGTTTATATGCTTTGAAAATATTATCAGAAGGAAAGCATTCTCCATCTTTCTGCCAAAGATCTCACAGGTATTTATTTGTTTAAAGAAATGCAGTTGTTAACTGGAAGTTTCAGCCAATGTATAAAAGCAACTCTAATATTCCATTTATTTTGAATGGGCTATTTTGAGGGGAAAAAAGAACACAAAATCAAGGAATATTTAAGATATACATCTTTTTTTTTTCTTTTGGTAGCAGCAGAGTTACTTAAGAGTCCCCTAGGTATTTTTTGCCAAATGAAACCAGAACCATAGAGGATTGTAGGTTAGGGAAGAATTTATTAAATCTCACTGGAAATTAAAATAGACTGCATTTGTCAGGAATCTCCAGAGAAACACAGCCAATAGCATTGTTGGAGGAGCGTTGTGTATTTCCTCGGTCCTTGTTCCCGCCGCGACAAAGAATTGAAGGGCAGAGACACAGTAGTGAAGCAGAGTAAAAGCTTTATTTAAAGTTACTTAAAGAGAGAAGTGCAGCAGGCAACCTCAGCAAGGAGAGGTTGGAGAGAGAAAGTTTAAGATTAAAAGGTTACATACTTAGAAAGTGTGGGTCACCACAGAGAGAGGAGCGCCCCCTGAAAGATTGAAAAGAGAGTTTAAAGTTAAAAGGCTACACACTTGGAAAGTACAGGTGACCTCACAGAGAGGAGCGTCCCGATAGTGATGCCGGAGTTCTTGTTCACGAAGCTGAAGAATGAGCTTCATAAACACCCAAGGTAGGAGAGCAAGGTACAGGCTTTTATTTAGATATAAAGTGAGAGAAAAGCGCTCCTGGCTCATGCCAGGAGGAGACAAGAGAGTCCGGTGTGGTGTCTTGTCTACGGGTTTTATAGGCAGTTGAGGATTTTTCAAGAACATGAAAAAAAGATTTAGGGGTGTGGACCTGCCACGTGTGTCTGAACACCCCGAATTAACTTAACACAAGGAATTCCGCCCCCCCACCCATCTCTCTCTGGGACACCTGCATCCTGGTCTAGGAGCATATCAAAAGGTAGCCTGCCCAGCCCCCAAGGTGAGCTGAGGTATTGTCTGTTTGCTAAAGAGTAAGTTAAGAATCTTGCTTCCCAAACTTCCTGGGTGTTAAAATGTAATCTTATCTTTAAGGTGGAATCTTTGCTGCCTTTTAATATGTTGTTTACAGCTGGGTCTGCATGCTAAATTAGTTGCCCAGTTTGCAAAACCACCCCATCAGATCTGAAAGAGGAAAGACAGTACATAGGCCTGGGCCTTTTAGCATGCTAAAGTGAATCTTACATATGATTACAAATGATTAGCATAAAGAAACATGTGCTACTCTTCTTTATCTGGGGAACATTAACTGATCTTACTGACGAATGACCCTAGAGCTTAATGTTTAACACAGAGTTTGGGTAGGGGGTTTCCTTGCATGTAGTTACACTTCTCTGACTGCAAATATTCTGCCTTGATTTTTCCTGAGGCCCTCCCCCTATTCTGACTACACCCACAGTTCCTGTCTCAATAGGCTGGGGGTTCCCCTTTTAAGGATTCTTTAGGAATGTGACTAAGGGCTGGGGGTGCAGACTTGTTAAGTGGTCTTTGAATACTTAGAATTAATTTAACACAAGGAAGTTGCTGCTCTGATTTTTCCCTGGGATACCGGCATTTGGGTCTGGGAGCAGATCAAACAGGCTGCCTGCCCAGCCCCCAAGGTGGGCTGAGTTATTCTCTGTTTGCTAGAGAGTAAGTCAAGAATCTTACATTTTTAACTTCCTGGGTATTAAAATACAATCTTTGGGATGCTGAGACCCATCAGAGAACCAGCTCTCTATAGCCCAGTGCTCATCAAAGTCTGGAAAGGTGGGTCACCCCAATCTCAATTGCAGCCTATTTGGGAAGGACCCTACCCTGTCCTTATGTCCTCAGCTGTCCAGGTCCCTGAAGTCACCAGCTGTGCAAAGATCCAGCAGTTCAGAGTCACGAGACCCAAAGACCTAGCTACACCTGTGAGCCTGCAGAAGATCTGAAATACCTCTTTCCAGTGAAAGCCACCTAAGATAAGCGCCCCATAACTCCAATTCCCTAACTTATTCTGGGCATCCTTGTGAGAGTGGGACTTAGTCATTTCCTATGCTATTGTAAAACCCCTTTTCTTTAGCCAGCAGTATTTCTGCCCCTATTAAGTTTAAATCTTAAAAAAATGGCCTTAAGCATGCCATCCTTATTAACCCTCACTTTACTAGTTCCTCCTGGCAGACATACAACCCACAACTTTTAACCCTGGAAGACCATGGGATCCCTCTACTTCAGGCAAACAGAATAGCCTCCTAACTTCATGTGAAAATGCTAGGCTACAAGTATGGTCCACTAGAGCCATGCCGGCAGAAACAGGACTATTCTTCCTTTGTGGAACAAATGTGTACTTAACCCTGCCTGCGGGATGGAGAGGAAGGTGCACAATAATTGCAACCATCCTTAATGTATTAATTCTTAACAGTACCCCCTTCCCAACAGCTGGGAAGCCACCTAACCCTAGGCTCCGTCCTGGATGAGTAAATGTGGTATCAGCCCAAAAGAAGCCTAGTGCCCCAGCCTCCTAATTTTAATGAACTTGCCAAAAAAAAACCCCACAAAACTCCTGGGTAAGCCAAATATTTAAATCCCTCATGGGGTGGGTGTGGCTCTGGCTGGGCCCTTTCATCCCCCTTCTTGGAGTAATAGCATCAGCCCTCAGATTTGGACTATACTTACTTACTCACTAATCAAATTTATGTCTTCTCGCCTGAAAGCAATCAAACTACAGGGAGTCCTAAGACAAGGATTCCAACCCGTACCTTCCAATGACCACACGTCCATCTTCATGGGATCACTTGATGGACATCCCTACAGCCAATCTGAGTCCTCCTTGCCTCCACAGACAGCAAGCAACTAAAACCTTCCTATCTTCCTGTCCTCATCTCCACCATCCCCACAGTCAGCAAGCTGGGGGACCCAAATAACCACACCGTCCCTCACAAGCAGGAAGCAGCCAGAGCAGTCTTCGCCCCTCACGCCAGTGATTTGGGTCCCAACTGCTTGAAGGTGGAATGTTAGGCAGGAAAATAGGTATGAGCGGGGTGGAAAGAGAAAAAGGCCAGAAAGTCCACTAAAAAAAAGACCCAAAATTAATCAATTAAAGATCAAAAAGTCAAGAGCAACTTGGCCTGGAATGTTTGAATATTTCCCAGATAAAGGAATGTACCTCAGCATAGCCCATGTCTTTGTTGAGTTAATCATGCAGGCCCAGTTTACTTCTTTTTTACTTATATGCTGTTTTTTTCTCCTTCGAGCCCTAATTAAGTAGTTTGTAACCTAGGCAACTAATTTAACATGCAGGCCCAGCCGTAAACAACATAGTGAGAGGCAGGAAGGATTCCATTTTAAAGATTGTATTTTAATACCCAGGAAGTTAAAAATGTAAGATTCTTGACTTACTCTCTAGCAAACAGAGAATAACTCAGCCCACCTTGGGGGCTGGGCAGGCAGCCTGTTTGATCTGCTCCCAGACCCAGATGCCGGTATCCCAGGGAAAAATCAGAGCAGCAACTTCCTTGTGTTAAATTAATTCTAAGTATTCAAAGACCACTTAACAAGTCTGCACCCCCAGCCCTTAGTCACACTCCTAAAGAATCCTTAAAAGGGGAACCCCCAACCTACTGGGGCGCTCCTCTCTGAGGTCGCTCACACTTTCCAAGTGTGTAGACTTTTAACTTTAAACTCTCTTTTCAGCCTTTCAAGGGGCGCTCCTCTCTCTGAGGTGGCCCACACTTTCTAAGTATGTAAGCTTTTAATCTTAAACTTTGTCTCTCCAACCTTTCAGGGTGCCTCTCCCTGCTGAGGTTGCCTGCTGCACTTCTACTCTAACTTTAAATAAAGCTTTTACTCTGCTTCACTACTGTGTCTCTGCCCTTCAATTCATTGTCGCAGTGGAGACAAGGATCGAGGAAATACACAACGCTCCCCCAACATATTTGGTGCCGCGCCCCTGATGGATTCCATCCCCGGTAAGCCGAACTGACCTCTCCCACCAACATTTTTGGTGCTGTGCGACTCCGCGACTCCAATGAATTTCTACCCCGGGTAAGCTGCATGTGCTTCGCCCCCTGGCTGGAGGCACTCACTCACTCACTATTTACCTCTTCTCTGGGAATCCTTCCCTTCCTTCTCTGTCTCTCATGGACCAAAACAGCCACACTCTGGGCATAGGTGGAGCAGTAAAGGCCACAGGGCGCTTGCTGGAAGACTCCTGTGACAGGATAAGTTGGTCGTGGACCGGGGAAGATTGCATGAAGCACCCTGCCGACCGCAAGACAATGTCCACGCAACGGAGGCACACTGTAAAACACCTACTTCCAATCCCGCGGCAAGTCCCCATGCAGGGTTTTTTATGTCCACGCAGAGACTTTCTTTTCTGTGTTCTCAGATTTCTCCTACTCACTGCATTTCTTTTCTAACCTCCTCCAAGCTTTTTGTGTTATCTGCTGGTCAGCTAATTGGGACAAACCCCAAGGACCCACATCTCATGATGTCCTTGGCCATGAGATGTCCACTAGACCTGGCTGGAGGCAGTACCCACATGTGCTCCCCTTGTGGGGAACCCCTCCCTAGGAGGCAGGTCACGATTGGGTCCTAGGGAATGTCACCCAGAGCAGCCAGATTTCTCCCTTTACTCTCCTCTCCAATGGCTCCCTGCAGGAGCTAAGAGCCTTCGCACTTGCCTTTATTCTATGACCCTTTGTCCTTTTTGCACTAGCTTCTTTCTATTGTCATGTCTCCTCTATTTTCTCTATTTTCCATTTAGAGGGAAACAGACTTTTACTCTGGGATCTGCAGTTCCCACTTATTTATGACCTCCCATTGAGAACCTACCTCTCCGGCCTAGCCTGCAGCCTGCAGGAGCATCATAACCTCGGGCCAAAACCTCTTTCTCAACACAGCAGTTTTTTTTCCTCACAGCTACCTGCCTCAGCCCAGGCAACCCGAGATGCTCCCCAGGGACCTTAACCTCCTAGTGTCCCATGACTAAGCTCCCAGATCTCTGGGAGGCTTGCCTGGCCAGACCACTCCCTTTAATGACTCTAGGAGCTCAGTTTAAAAGCCACTCTCTTCCCTTCTTCCACCTTTACCCTGGCACCTTTAGTTACTGCCAAAACCTTAACCAATTGAGAATCCTATTCTCCCATTTCCTCTGCACTTGCACCTTCTTCAGTGGTCTTCTTTCATAAGCCTTTCTCGTCTCCTGCTTATTCCTCCTAAGCCCTAAGCTAGGAAGCCAATTTCCCCTGCCTCTGTTTCTCAGGATCAATCCAGATCATGGTAAGCCCCCTAAACTCTAAGCTAGGAAACTGAGGACTTCCACCCTTCCTGTTATCAGAGGCATCCAAAAACAGGCCTCACTTTTCAGGTCTTGGGATGCTGAGACCTCCAGGATAGACCCTGGGATGCTGGGCTCTCTAACCCATTTATTCCATTCTAGATGGGCAACCAAGAATAGTTGATGCTCTTTTTGCTCCTCTCCCTACTTTACTTCTGTCCCAATCACTTTAAAACTGACCTTAGCTGAGCAAAAGGGTTATTAAAGAGGCTTATAAGTTTACTAGCAGCCTTCATTTGTCTGATAGTTTCCCATTGAACTGCTCTTGCTCAGTAGGTCCAAACGGAAATTATAATAACAAAGATGCTCTGTGGGAAAAAAAAAAACCTTCCTCCTGTGCAGAAAGACATGCTAGTATAACAGTTTACAACAGCTATTCTTGTACTTAATGTCTCAGTAATATGTTTGCATACTTGAAAAGACAAAAATCTTAATATTAAAAGAGCTAAGTTTTGCTAACAACTATGTGACCCTCTGTATTTGCCTTTAAAATCCTTTATTGTCACTTTGGTTAAATGAATAACTAAATATTGTTTCTGTAACAACTTATAATCTTATTTAAGCAAATGCCTTAGAAACTTTCTTTTGACAACTTCCCAACACCAAATTCAAAAAGGTGCTTTTACCTCTACTTAACTTTGATATTTTCCAGAGGACCCTTGGAACATGTCAGAGGAATTTATTCTCCTCATCGGGGAGAAATATTTGGCTAATTCGGCTTACACATTTAATATGTAATTACTTGGGAACCACTGTCAAATGAATGATGCTAAATTTTAGATTACTAAACTGTTACCCATTACAGAAATAACCAAGTTTTCTTGTCAATTGTGTTAACCATAGCCATTTCTAAGTCTTTTATAATCTATAATTGCTGTTTTATTCCAAAACTAATGAAAAACCTAGATTCAAGCAAAGCAAAAATTACCTAAAACTGAGTAAACTAAAAGGATAATTTTAATTTTCATAACATTTTGTTTCAAATATTGCTAATCTCTTAAACAAAAACCTATCTATTTTAAACTGTTCCTCTTAAGCTAGCTTACAACAGTTCAGTAATAAGCAGAATTGAAACAATTATCTTTTTCTACCTGATTCCTCCAGAATTTATAAACTCTCAGTGACTATTTTCTTATTTTATGGCAATACTTTTATTTGCATAAGTCCAATAAGAATCTACCTTCCTTGTAACAGGACCAACTGAAAACACTGGTTATTACCAAGGCTTTGACTGGAAAGTCATATTTGAGATATCCATAGACTCAGATATGAACAGACAGCTTTAAGAAACTAAGATTGACTTGATGGAGTCAACAAAGCCCCTTGGAAGAACTGGCCTGGTACCTTTCTTACAAGGTTCCCAGCAGTCTTACCAGGTGTAGGTAAAGTGGGGTTCCTATGGTCAGGATCCTCACTGAACTTAAACCACCTGATGATGTAACTGGCCTGTTGCTATGCTACCGCTTCCACACCTTTAGGCAATAAGCCATTATTGTGTTAATATAAAGAGTTTCGCCCAGTGCTCTGTGTGCGACAGGATGGCAGGGCTGCAAGGCTGCAGGAGAGCAGAGCAGAGGCTGGAGTGGTGACAGCGCTGAGGACAGAGGCCCAGAGGACGGCTGTGCAGTCAGAGGGCCCAGAGGCAGAGACCGGCTTGCTGCATCCGAAGCAGCAGTGATAACACAGACTCGCTCTGAGTGAACGGGATTTTAGTGACTGACCTGCCACCTGGAAATAAAGTTGGGTATAACCTTTTCACCCCAAGAACCCTTTGCTGTAAATTTCTTTGGTCACAGTGAATCTATAGCGAACTTGCCTGGGGCTGAAACTCATTTGCAAGACACCAGGTGAGTAAAGAAGGTCACTTCCTGGAAAGTGCAGGAACCTCAAAATATATTGGGGACCTCGAGAAGAGGAATTCACCCAAATCTACAGGTACTACAGGCAAAACCTGATGGCAAGCCTGGCCTTGGCTTTTCTGGCCTCAAGAGGCCCTTCTAAAGCTCAGTCTCAAATTCCTCATAAAAAAGTTCCAGCAAAGCCTATTTAAAATACCCTATGTGATCAATTGCTCTTCTTGCTGTACTTATGCAAATAATCAAACCAAGTGTTCTAAAGCTAAACTTATTTTCTTAATATAGCTACCTCTAATAAAAATGAGGTTGGCTTTAGAGAGAAAAGTATTATTTCAGTACTGCAGCCTTACCTATACTAGATTCTAATACTAGTCATTATGAAATAAACTAAATCCTAAATTCTAGTTTCCTCAAATACCTGTCTATGACTCTCCAAATGTTTTCTCCCATGTCAATTAGAAATCTTACTATTCTTCATCCTCATGTTTAGCCATGCATTCTTAATCTCCTTGTCAAGTTTGTTCTTCCAGAATGGAAAGTCCAACTCCAGATGCTGCTCAGACAAGGATTTCAACCTCTGTCTCTGACAAGCAGCAAAGAAACTAGCTGATCAAGTCTCAGATTCATCAGAGGCTCTCAGAATCATAAGGAGTTCAGTTCCACTTTTAGAACTGGACATCCTGGCTACTACCCTTTGCTAAACTTCTACTAATGCTTTTACTTGCTCCACTGTGTGAACCATGCTTACTAAACCTCTTAACTAAATGTATTTCTTCCAGACTAAGTCCCTTGAGATTAAAATCCTGTTGTCCTGAAAATTCAAGCCCTTAACCAACTGATAAGTCAGCCAACTTCCTGAGGCCAGTGCCTTACCAGAATATGCCAGGTCTATACATCAGTCCCAACAGGCTTTAAGAGAATTTGGGCTTACCCAGATTCAAGGCCTGCATGTTAAATTAGTTGCCTAGGTTACAAACTACTCAATTAGGGCTTGAAGGAGAAAAAAGCAGCATATAGGTAAAGGTAAAGAAGTAAACTGGGCCTGCATGATTAACAAAACAAAGACATGGGCTATACTGAGGTACCTTCCTTTATCTGGGAAATATTCAAACATTCGAGGCCAAGTTGCTCTTGACTTTTTGAGCTTTAATTGATTAATTTTGGGTCTTTTTTAGTGGCCTTTCTGGCCTTTTTTCTCTTTCCACCCTGCTCATACCTATTTTCCTGCCTAACAGTATGTGTGTGTTTATATGTATATATATTTCTTAAGGAATTAGCTAAGTTGATTATGGAGACTGAGAAGTCTAGACCCAGGAGAGCTGATGGTATAAGTTCCAATCTGAGTCTGAGTCTTATTCCCAAGGCAGGAGAAGATTGACTTCCTAACTCAAAAACAGTCAGGCAAAGAGAGAGAATTCTTTCTTACTCAGCCTTTTAGTCTATGCAGGCCTTGAATGGATTGGATGAAGCCCACCTACACTGGGGATGGCCACCTGCTTTGCTCAGTCTACTGACTTAATGTTAATCCCCTCCAGAAACCCCCTCACAGACACTTACAGAAATAATGCTCAACCCAATATCTGGGCACCTTGTGGCACAGTTAAGTTGACAGTTAAAGTTAACCACCACATAGACTTTTAAAATCTTCTTAAGTTTGTAGAAAATTTAATCATGTGCATTTCAAATTAATTGATATTGCTTTCTAGTAGTTCACAATCTAATGTGGATCAAGGTAGGGAGAGAAAGTGCAGAAATTCAAATATCTTTCTACAGCAGAATATGATAAATATCATAAAACAGGGGAAAGCTAGATATATACATAAAGTAGAATGCCAGTTTTAACAATGGTGGCCAGGGCAAGGCAAATGCCTGCACACATGGACTTGTTAAATTCTGCTTCCCACATGTGAAGGTGCAAGAATCTTTCCTGGGAAAATAGGGAACTAGAGAATCACTGAGAGCTGATGAGAGAGGCCTGGCCTTGCTCTGAAGAATAGTGAGTAAGCATTTTGTTTCAGTATAAGTCAGCAAACAATAAGGCATTGATGACCAGAGTGAATCATGACCCTCTCTATGCAATACCTCAAATTTAAATCTATTCACAAGCACACAGTAAAACACACTGTAGCTAGCAGATATGATTACTCTCTGTGCCACATCTCCTCAGCCTACCTTGGACCTCACCTACAGCTATAGTGGACAGTACCTTGGACACTCCCAGGGTACCAATTTAAGGACACTATAGCCTCTGTGCTTTTCTGCCTCAAGACTTCCTTCTGCCTGCTGAGAGGGCCAATCAGGGCTTTAATGCCCCCCTCAAGGAGAAACATCAACCAGTGGAGGATGGGAGCTTAGTGAAATGCTCCATTTCCTCACCTTTGCAGGAAGCAAATTCCACAGGGAATTCTACAATTTCTCATAGGGTTAACAGGGGGACAGCCTATTTGTCCACAGGGAAAATCAGCTCCTTATTGGTTTTCCAGTCTGACACTACTTCTCCCTCTTTTCTCCTTCTGTGGATAACCTGTCAAAATAAAGTTCTGATCCCCAAACACTTGCCACACTGCTGTGGTGTCAGGGAAACCAAACTAAGATACGCACCCAGTTTTAGCCACAGAGCTGTACTGTATACAAAACTGTTTGATACTGAGACACGGACCGTGGGTATAGTCAGAGTAGGGTGAGGGCCTCTGGAAAAAGCAAGGCAGGTTATTTGCAGTCAGAGCAATGTAACTACATGCAAGGAAACCCCCTACTAAAACTCTTGTCTTAAACATTCAGCTCTAGAGTCATTCTTCAGTGAGATCAGCTAATATACCCCAGATAAAGAAGAGTAGCACATGTTTATTTTATGCTAATCATTTATAATCATGTGTAAGATTCACTTTAACATGCTAAAAGGCCCAGGCCTATGTGCTGTCTTTCCTCCCTCAGATCTGATGAAGTGATTTTGCAAACTGGGCAAACTAATTTAGCACGCAAGCCCAGCCATAACACAGTAAAAGGCAAGAAGGATTCCACCTTAACTCTTGAGCAAACAATACCTCAGCCCACCTTGGGGGCTGAGCAGGTGGCTGTGTTTCATATGCCCCCAGACCAAGATGCTGGTGTCTCAGGGAGAAATCAACAGAGCAGAAAGTTACTTGTATCAAGTTACTTGTAAATATCCTAGGACCACTTAATAAGTCCACACCCCTAAGCTTTTTTTCAGGTTCTCGAAAAATCTTCATCTGCCTATAAAACCCCTAGACAATGCACCACCCCGGACTCTCTTATCCCCTCCTGGCTTGAGCCGGGACCTCTGTCCTTTAACTTTATCTCTAAATAAAAGCCTGTACCTTGCTCTCCTACCTTGAGTGTTTGTGAAGCTCATTCTTCAGCTTCGTGAACAAGAACCCCGCAATCCATAGGACCATTTGCCCCCTGAGGGAAGTGGGACGCAGTGGGGAGGGAGGACAGG
Source organism: Smutsia gigantea (assembly GCA_032199065.1). NCBI lineage: Eukaryota > Metazoa > Chordata > Mammalia > Pholidota > Manidae > Smutsia > Smutsia gigantea. The sequence continues at coordinate 22,868 of JAVSCE010010930.1, forward strand.
TTGTGGAGTTGTTAACTCCATTTCATTGGTAAGGAAGATTTCAGATAATCTTAGTGATTCTCCCAAATGACACAGCTAATAAGTGGCAAAGTCTTCTTTGATGTGCTAAATAGAACCTTGGTAATACAAAAGAAGAATGAATCATTTCCAAATGAGTTCCGTGTGCTTTAATTCCATGTGTAATTTCAATTTAATGTGTCAGAGCTTGCTAGTTTAAAACATCTCAGCTAAACCTCATTAATTTGGGTTCCATTTATGCTTTCTTTGTGATAACTTGTAACTGTAGGAATTAAATTTATTTTCTCTGTAAAAATATTATCTCATCTAAGATACAAATTTTTAATAAGAGAGAATCATTTCCCCAATCCCCACCTTGGGCTTCATACAGCCAACATCCTTTAAGGTTCTATGATATCCAATAAAAGACAAAGAACATCGGGCACACTGAATTTTAGGTTGCTTTATTGCTCTCAATGCACTCCAGCATCATGAAATCAAGCTCTGCCCCATTTCAAGTTATATTCAGGGAAAGAAATGTTTCTATATTTTTCCAATTTTTTATATTTATGTAATATGCATTTATATGGTACTAACTATATGCCAAACACAATTCTAAATGTTTTGAAATAGTAGCTCAAATAATTCTTACACTAACTCTTTGAGGTAATACTGTTCTCATTTAACAGATGAGAAAACTGAGGGGCAAGGAGATTAAATGATTTGCTAAGTGTCACACAGCTGGTAAATGGCTGAATCTGGATTCAAACTCAGGAAACTTGGCTCTGAAGTCAGATGCCAGCGCTCATCTGTTAATAGAGCCTTAAGGTGAGGGTTTTTAAATAATGCTTTTCAGGGTGCCTTTCATTCCCAGGTGCCCACAAATATTTATTAAGTCCCAGTTGCCACTAGATGCCCTTCAAGTCTTTTGAAGTCCATGTCACAGCCCTTTAGTGAGGATACTTTGTGATGGAGAAAGGCTTTTGTTAACAACAAAGAGAATAGGATAGGGGGTCTGATGTTTGGAGTTAGTGTTCTTCATCTGAGATGAATCACAAAGAAGGGGAAAGCCACAGATTCAATAGTCCTTTGCCCATCTAAATCACGTGTAAATCTTAGGCCAATTCATAGGTCATCAAATTCTCTACCAGTATTAAGATTTAGTACAGCCAGTCAGAGAGAGTATTCTGTAAATTGTTTCTAGTGCTAAGGCAGCATAACTGTCAAACTGTGAAAAGGAGTTATTTTCCAGACTAACTCCCCATGCCCCAAAATGTTTTTGTGTAGGTTCTATAATGTGTGTCAGAGAGGAAATTTTTTCCTTTCTACCTTTCTAGATTCTTTGGCTGGCCTTTGACATAAGACAGATTAACAGGAGGAAAACAAATTTAATTACGTACGCAATCGAGCCTCCACAAAGAGCCTCCCTGCCAGGCAACTGAGGTTTATATAATAGTCTCCTGAGCTAAGGAGAAGCAGGTGGTGGTCTTGGCTTCAAAGGGGAGGAAGACAATTCACAGGAAGATGGGGAGAGCAAATGTTTGGTAAACAAATGTTTGCCTTGCCATGCAGATAAGTCTTTCTGATAGAAAGTTATCTCTGGTAATTGCTCTTTCCCTGGCACAGACCCACTCTCTGAATTCTTTTAGGCAGTAAAGGGATCAGTAAAAAAGCTTTTCCCGAGTGGCTGGGTTATAATTGCTTTTAGCTCAAAACAATCCATATGCCAAATTGGCACTTTTAGGGGTGGTATATTCTGCTCTCCCCCACATGTTAGTATTATTATTTGTTCAAAGTTCTTATCAAAGCATTTATATTCTCTAAAATCAATTATTCACATATCTTACTGTTCTAAGAACAGTTTTTCCATATATCCTTTTAAGAAAAAATAAATCACTTTCCTCCTTATATAGTCTTGCTCTCTGATTGTTTTCCTAATCCTCAATGACACTTTTCCACATTTAGGCTACATTAAAGAAATTTGATTGTACATATTAAAGCCACTAGAACACCATTTATCCTCCTAGATCATTACTTTCCTTAATAAATTATTCCCTAGAGTTCTGAAAAAAGATTAAAACACTGAGCAAAATACCTAGCTTGCAAGAGAGTCATATTACCTACTCACTGGGATTTGATTGAAAAATACTACAAAAACTAAAATCCCCAAGATGGAACAGAATTATTTAATGGTACAATATTACTCATTATACTGATTTGATTTCCTAACCCTGTGTTTTGTGATTGCCTCATTTTCTTATTAGGGTTATAACATCACAATGTTAGAAGCTTCACAAAAATAATAAAACCCAACTTCCTCATTTTACATCTAATAAAACAGAAGCCCAGAGAGTTTAAGTGATTGTTTTTCCTTGCTTTCAATCCAGGTCTCTGTCAATCTTCTCCCATTGATCATGAAATGTTGTTTCTCTTTAAACATAAGCTCCTTGGTTAAAGGAAATGTGTTTTTAAAATATATGCATAAATAAAATATTCACAAATGTTAGTCATGATGGTGATAGAGTAAATATCAGTAACATAGTTTTATATTGGATTTATTAAGAAAACACTGGCAATTGATTTTAGTTTAAATATTGGGTCTCAAGGAAATTTTTCAGAAGTGTCTTTTATAATTTGATTTGATTTTCATAAATACAGCTCTCTTTTGGGCCGAATTCATACTTTCATTTTACTTCCCACTGTAGAATTTATTTGGACATATGTATATGCAGAGCACATGTGGAGGAGTTTTGTAAGTAACCATACATTTGTTTGTTGTTAGAGGTAGCATAAAGTCAACATACTAAAGCAAAGTAGAGATAGAGAAAGTTCTGCAAAAGAAAGAAAATGTGTTCCTGGTGAAAACCAAAGTAACAGAAAGTGCTCATATGTATAGAGAAAGATGATGCTATTCAAAAGGCAGAGAACTCTGACAAGAGTCAGATGGTCATAGTGTAAGTGTCCATCAAAGCACAGGGAAATGGTGCCCTCACCAATAAGTGGGTACAGAATCCCAACTGGCCTGGCTGTATATTAATCTATCAGAGTCTGATGTCAGGAAATTTCTGTATCAAACCACTAGCTTCCCCTGCACTTGATCCTGTTTTGATCAAGCAACCTTGATACAATTTGCCTTCTATCTAAAGAAAGGGGGTATACTGATTTGATCATTCAGTGCAAATCTGTGTTTCACTGGACAATTTTTTTCTTATAATATGTTATCAGTCTCCTGTTGAGACAGGGACCATAGGTGTAGTCAGAGTAGGGTGAGGGCCTCAGGAAAAAGCAGGGTGGGATATTTACAGTCAGCAATATAACAATGGGCAAAGAAGTCCCTTTTGAAACTCTGTGTTAAGCATTATGCAAAGTCAAGGTCACACTAATTCTCTAGGATCCAGATACCAGACTAAGAATATAGGCATCTTCAGTGAGGTCAGTTACAGGTCAAAAGGCCAGGAGCAACTTGGCCTAAAATGCTTGAGTGTTTCACAAATAGGAAAGGGTATCACAGCATAACCCATGACTTTACTGTAAACAACCCTAGCAAGCAGAGAACAACCCAGCCCACCTTGAAGGCAGGGCAGGTGGTACTAGTCCACACCCCTAAGCCTTTTTTCTCATTTTCTCGAAAAATCCTCATTTGCCTATGAAACCCCCTAGACAACACACCACCCCGGACTCTCTTGTCCCCTCCTGGCGTGAGCTGGGAGCTCTGTCCTTTTACTTTATTTCTAAATAAAAGCCTGTACCTTGCTCTCCTACCTTGACTGTTTGCTAAGCTCATTCTTCGGCTTCGTGAACAAGAACCCCGGCATCACTGTGAGTTGACTTAACAAATACAGTTTTACTACAGAACAAAATCCAACTAAGTAAATTTAAAGATCTAATTGGCTTTATTCAATGATTCATGAGTCAGGCAGCATCGCATCCAGCAAAAAGAAGCGAGCTATGAGGAGCTGTACAAAATGGAAGGTTTTTAAAGGCAGAGTGAGAGGGTAGGACAAGAAGTCATAAGCACAACAAAGGTTTATTCAGGCAAGGTCACCTTGCTATGAGAAGGGAGTGGGGGTTTATCATGCAGATTACCTTGCAAGTGCTAATCAGGTAATTCCAGATTGACTGATTAAAGGTCACATTTCTCAGAGTGGCTGGAATTGCATTTAAGTCTTGACTTGCTGTCCTTGGGGCAAGTGACTCTCTTTTGGGCCTGTTGCTCCTTTTCTTAACAGTCTTCATGATTTTAAGTATTTCTATAGTGACTCTAAACATTTATATGCTACAAAACCAAGGGGCATAGATTGTACTGTGGTTAATTCACCAAGATAAAGATATTTCATGAGACATTTTGGAAACTGGCTGTCTAACTTTCTGCATAGGCAATGAAACATTCCCATTTTACTTTTAGGTTTCTAGAATGTATAGTTATTCTATTTTTTTTTGTAGTCTTTTATTTTTCAGATCTATATAACTAATTCATTAAGACAAAGACACTACCAGTATATTTATTACTACAGTTTTATGCTTTCAGTTCTGTAAAGTCATCCAAATTAATGTATGACATCAGGTTATTTTTGGCTGAGACTTTTGGACTCCTGCACTTCGGTAAAGTTTTTGCAAACTTCCAAGTTTTAGATTTACTAGTATCTTGAATGTTCAGGTTGCCTAAGATGTTGTCTTTGATATGTAGAAGAGGTCCTAAAATGTATATGTAACTCTGGGGAGGAAATTCCAGGGCAAAATACCTTTGAATCTGAAATCAGTCAAAGGGAGAAATAAAGTTTAAGAAACCCTTTATTTCTTACAAGCAGTCATCCTGTCTCTCTCTTGACTAGGCTGCATCAAAAGAGAGAGAGTACCACTCAACCTCTCCTGTCCAGATAAGCCCTTGGACGCCCTTGTAATTACCTATTGATATATAGATGAACCATTTCTCTCCACCCCTTGAAATACCTATTGATATGGAGATGGACTACTTCTCCTCACCCCTTGGAAACACCTATTGATATGCAGGTACACTAAAGCCACGTGAGAGATTCTGGAAATAATTACAATTTTACCCACAGGGTTGTAAGTCCGGAGAGAGGAAATCCCAGGGCAAAATACCTCTAAAAACTGTAATCAGTCAAAAGGAGAAATAAAGTTTAAAATCCGTTCATTGCTTATAAACTGCAGTCCGGGGCCTTCTCTCTTTCCTGCTCCAGCAGAAGCAAAACCGGCCCTTCCTTCACCTCTTGGGTATAGATAAGCCCTCCTTGCCTGGGTAATTACCCACTGATATGGAGATGAACTTCTCTCCACCCCTGAGGAATGATGCAAATGCACTAAAGCCATATATCTTTCCACCTCTGGATGCCTATTGATATGCAGATGTACTAAAGCCAGGTGAGATATTCTGGAAATATTACAACTTTACCCAAAAGGATATAATTAACTTTTTTGATGGACCACAAAACTTTTTTGATGGAGGTCATAGCTCCCAACATCTTTGGAATTTCCTGAGTGATAACAGCAAAGGGAGCATCTTTTATCATATTTGGTCTCTTGTCCTCAGTTTCCAAAATCACTTAGGAGCCATAAAAGTTAAATGGGTCTTGTTATTCATAACAAGCCTCTTTATACCACTATTGGGTTTATGATAATGAGGTGATTTTTGGATGTACCTAAGGATATGAGCTGGTTGCCAGGGGAACCAATCATGAATAGAGAATTAGAACTTACAGTACCATCCCTGACCTCCAGTAGGGGAGAGGGACTGGTTGAATCAATTCTCAATGGCCAATGATTAAAAAAAAAATGACTATGCAATGAAACCACCATAAAAACCCACAAGGATAGGGTTTGGAGAGCTTCCTGGTTGGTGAACCCATGGAAATTTGGGGAGAGTGTTGCACTTGGAGAGGGCATGGAAACTTAATTTTTAAAAGTATTTATAAATACACTCACCCTATTCATCTCTTCCCTCTGGCTCTTCTTGAGTTATATTTGTTTATGATAAATGAGTGATTTAGTAAGTAAAATGTTTCTTTGAGTTCTGTGAACTGCTCTAGAAAATTAATAAAACCCAAGGAGGGGTTTGTAGGAACCTCTGATTTATAGCCAGTCTGGTGAAAGTACAGGTAACAATCTGGCCTTGTGACTGGCATCTGAAGTGGGGATGTTAGGGAGGGGGTCTTATAGGACTGAAGGCTTAATCTGTGGAATCTGATGCTATCTCCTGGTATATAGTGTCAGAATTGAGTTGCTTGGTGATATGGGGGGAATCTCCTTCCCCCAACTCCACAATGGAATTTGGTGCAAAAGCCAAACAAGCAATGCATCAGAGAAATCTTATCTTGCTATTAATACCTACAAACATGAATTAAAACATATTGTCCATATGCCTAAGTTATTACTAAATCAACTCTATAACATCTCTTTTTCATAGAAGTTTCTGTCATGATGGAAATGTTTGAATAGAATACAGTATCACCAACATGGTCGCCTTATCCATATATGGTTATTGAGCACCTGAAATAGAAGAACTGAATTTTAAGTTTCATTATTCTAATTCATTTAAATATAAATAGTCATAGTGGCTAGGAGCTACTGTCATTAGACAGGAGAGTTCTATAGTACATACAGAGAATGACAGAGCCTGGACAGAAGTACTTCCTTTTTGAATAAGCCTACCCATCAACTCAGAGGGACTTAGGTTTCATCTTACTTAGGCTACAAGCATTTTCCGGAGGACACATCAGCAAGCCACAAGCCCATCTTTTCCCCGACCCATCCCCTCAAAAGCCTGCCAAAAACCTGGCCATAAAAATCCTCTTAGCCTGTAAGAGATGCCTTCTTTGTTCTGCTCACCAGAACAGAGAGGTCCCTCTCAGGTTTAGCAATAAACCTGCTTGACTGTTGAGTTCTCATCCCTTCTTTTCCTTTTACTCTCTAGGTCTGTCCGGTTGCCTGGAGGGGAGAGAACTCAAGGGAGGGGCTGACTTCCCTAGAGGGCAAATCACTCTCCAGTGACCCCACTGTGCGCAGTTCGGAAGGCTTTGTAGGAGGCCTGGAATTAGGACAAGCTTTTGCCCAGTGGCCCTGACTGTCACAGTGGAAACAGTTGCTAGGTGGGTGTGGGGTGGAGTCTTTTGCAGGCTTCTCAGAGAGACTAGAATTTTATCTATAAATACACTGATTAAATTAGTTTTAAGGAAAAAAATCAAATTAGAACATGCATTTGTAAATAATTGAGTAAAATCCTTATATATGTCAAACTGTCTCATTAGTATAATTAAAACTATTTCAGGATTGAATACTATAAATGCCTTAGTTTTTGTACTTTTTTATTTTGAAAAGACAGCATTTATTACTTCATGTATCAAATACTTTTCAACTGTTTCTTATATTAATCATTATGGGGATCTCTGTCCACTAAAATTATGTTTTAAGACTTAAATTATATTTTCTAATCTCCTCATGATATATAGAATTTTTGTTAGGAATTTAGAAAACACTGTTTTTGTTGATGATTGCCAACTCTATTAAGTGAGAGGGATTCCAATTATTCAACATAACATTATAAGAAATAATACCTCCCCTCTCCTCAATCTCTCTCTCTCTCTCTTTCTATATATGTGTGTGTGTGTGTGTGTGTGTGTGTGTGTGTATACATATATGTGTATATATTGTGTGTGTGTGTGTATATATATATATATATAAAATAAAACTTTGATGGCTTTAAAAACTATTTTCTATATGCTAAATGCCAATGTGTATATTTTTATATATAAACCTAGGCATTTTCTGCAAATGTTTTGTTTCCATAGGCTTCTAAATAAAAATGTTATAAAAATAAATAGGAAATGTGAGTAGACAGGGTAGGAGAGTAGAAAATGTATGTATTTATTTCCTCTGCTTGTTTTTTCCTCCCAAGAAGATGAAGCAGATATTAGAGAAGGGAAGAAAAAAAACAACAGGCTGAACTTGAAAGGTTGGACCGGACCAGCATTTACTGGATTGAGAGAACTGAGTTGTGTGACACTGAAGCTTCCAGGACATCACTGATTACTTAACTCTAGAATCAACATGTCAACTGGTATGTGTGGGCCACTGACAAAAGGGCAAACTGCTAGATGCAATGCCTAGATAGTACTGCAGTGGCTTCACTCAACCTTAGTATTCATTCTTCCTATTTTTGCATGGGTACCCAGGATGACAGTAGAAGATTGTCAGTAAGAATCCTGCATGATCTGGCAAAGTTTTTATGATAAACTCCAGATCCTAAAGGTTCATATAAATAATCTATAGTATAGTTAAAAGTGTCATCCTATAAACCAATTTATGATGGGCATGAAAAGAATGAGAAGGGCAAGTCTAACAGGCTGCCCATCTAATTGGTACCACTCACTGGAGAGTATTTTAGGGACCAAATAATCCTTTTAAAGTGAGAAATAGAGTTGAAGTTATACATTTGTATCTATTGAAATGAATTGAGTTCTGGTAATATCAGATAACATGATGAGGCATTGTCACTTTTTTATTCTTTTGTTCATGCAACAAGTATTTCTGCATCCCATACTAACAGCTGGACACTGTACTAGATGCTAGGTAAGGATGTCAAAAAAAAGACAGATCCTTACTTTCATGGAAGTTAAGGTTTAGTGGGGGGCGGGGGGGACGGGGGAAGAGTCATTAAGGAAATAAACACAAAAAACCTCCAGTTAGGAACTGTGATAAGTCCTTTGAAAGAATATACAAAGATGCAATGGAAGATGATATCAAGGAGAAAATAGTCATATTAAGGAGCTAAGAAAAATGCCATTTTGAGCAAGTGACAATTAGACACAGATCTTAAAGATGAGAAGAGATTTATCTGGGGAAGAGTAAGAGGTATGAAACATTCCAAAGAGAAACAACAGCAATTTAAAAATAAAAGCAAGTCAGATGTATTATCCAGACATTTTACATCATAGGGCATTAGAATTGTTTTGAATAATGAAAGTCAGTAGTTTCTCCAAGAATTGTCAAAGTTTACTTTGGTTATTAAATCATCATACTACTTTTCTAAAGTAGTCTTCATGAAATCTTTCAAGATGCAGACTTTTTCGTTGTAATGTATTGATTGTATCACTTGTTCAATTTTGAGTTATGAGCTTTTATATTGAAGTCTTTTAATTATATCCTTCTCATTAGATTAGTAGAGTGTTTTCCTAGCTACCAGTTCAACAAATTTTACAGATTTTTTAGTGTTTCATGACCACTTATTTAAACTGATTTATAGTAGAAAGTCCATCTCATAGAACATTCCTAATTCTCTCAGATTAACTAGAAAAAAAGAAAATAGGTATTCCAGGCTGGAACTGAGCTGTTCTTTGTAGAGAATCCTTTTGTTTTTTCAAGGAGTTTTTCCTTAGCTGAAATTTCCTTAAAATATATTTTTCTAGTATCAGGAGATTAAAGCAAAGTCCTCTCTTTGATGCAGGACAGAGAAGGTGGCACTTTGGCTTTGCACAGCACTTTGTTAACCAGTTTCCTTCAAGTGGCATTTTCTTTTGTTCCTAGGTGACAGATTTGTAGCAGAGTGGCATTCAGAAATCATTGTAATTGCAGCAGTATTTCATCCAATTGTTGAAAAGTATTCTCTGTTCAAGGATTTCAAAACACTTCTCTAATGGTAAATTACCTTCACAATATTCCTTTCCGTAAACTGCAAAAATCCTGAAGCCGAGAGAGCCATAGTTTACTGAGGTCTCGTGCTGATTCTCTTGGTCAACATATTTGTCAGATATGTACTAAATGCTGACACCCCTTTCCTGAATGCAGTGAAGAGTTTCAAGGGAAATAAAAACAAGTTTCCTGAAGTTAGTTGTTTGATTTAATGAGAGATAGAAAAAAACACACAAAAAAATTATGCCTATGTAGAGAACATTTATAGAGCCAATTGCAGATTTTCCCATAGATGTGCATAAGTGTTTAGACTGGTAAAAAGGCAAGGTGAAGAGGTTTCATTGTCTAATTACGATCATTGGCCTTGGAAGGTTTTTAATGAGTGAGCAGATGTTTCACACTGCAAAGTAGGGATGGTGCTCTGGGCAGATTGAATGGCCTATTTAGTGACATAGAGGCCAAAGAGAGCGCAGTTTATGTGGGGGTTGGTCTGCAAGATTGCCAAATACAATCAAGAGCTGGATAGTCCAAAATCATGTAGAATAAGAGGCCCTTTGGTTAAGGGAAGTGTTTCTGGCAACAGGAACACTTGGAGTAATTTTAAGTGAAAATATCACCAAGGTGAAATCACTAATACACTATGTTTCAAAAATTGGATGATAGAAAGGGAAGGAGAAATACAGAGGAAGAAACATCAGTAAGAATTCTTAGGTGACACTACACATTGGGCAGCAGTGGGAATAGAGAATCAAGTCTTTAGAGAAGAATCTTAGAATCCCAGTCATTAAAGAAACCTTGGAGATTATTCAATTCACTCTCACTATCAAATTCTAACTGTAGAAATGAAGTACAGGAAATGTACTGTTGTATTCATTAGGAGATATTTCTAAGAAACAGAGATAGAAACAGAAACATACAATGTTAATATATAGATTCAGCTGATTATATTTTAATAGAACCAGGTAGAGTTGCCAGAAATTTTACTGTGACATAATTCTCTTTGCCTTTGTTCAGTTCACTGAGTCCCTCTCTACCGTCTCATCTTATACTCATGGATCACTTGAACGACATTGAGAGCACTGGTCGGAAGCAAAAATCCTTAGAATTCCAACAAAAATGGGAATTCCCATGACAAACTGTTTTTAACTTCCCATTACTAAAGTATGATTTTATTAACAAATTATTTACACACTTATTAGCTCCAGCTTTTCTCATAACATACCTTGTATTATTTCATTGGAATAAACTTTAATTTATCACATATTATTATTTGACTTCTAAATGAAAGTCAAAAGCACCTTTGAATAAAAATCCATATAAAAAAGTAACAAAATGGAAAACTACTGTAAGAGAAAGAAAAATCTCATTATATTGTGGTAGATACTGTCTAAAGATGCTCCACAAAAAAATCACACCTCCTAGTATTCATGTGCTTTTGTTGTCCCCTTTCCTTGAATCAAAGCTGATTCAGTGAATTGCTTCAGCCAATAAAATGCAGTGGAGGTGATGCTGCCTAAGCTGTGAAGCTGCCAGATAAAAACTTGTGGCTACCCCCAGTTTCCTTGAGATATTTGCTCTGGGTGAAGCCAGCAGTCATGTTAGAAATTCCACGATCCTATGACCACCATATCGTGCGAAAGCCTATATTAAGCAGTGTTTTTGTTTTTTGTTTTTCCGATGATGGTGTTCACAGTTCAAGAGCTGGGAAGTTTTGTGAAATCCATAGCTGTGCTGGACCCCAATGTGTATTACTAAAATGGAACTTATTAATCTGGTAAGAGCCCATGAAATGTTCATAGACCCTGTCTTATTTTCAAACAGAGCTTTTGTCGTACACTTAACTTGGATACCTTAAAAAAATCCATATTAAATAAGCATATTAGGAGAAATTATTTAAGTCATAATAATTATTTTTTTAATGTTTTCAATTTATTTCAACTAAAACAAAAAGAAACACAAAAAGGACAACAGTTCACCCATTTCTCACCCTCCCCAGCCCCTGCCTCTTGCAACCACCAATCTGTTCTCTGTATCTCTGAGTTCGAGTGCACCTCTGCATTCCCTGTGTCTCAGGTTGGATGGCAGAAGACTGGGGATAGGGGGGCAGGGTGTGAAGCATGACTTCTGTAGGTACAGTGACATGCAGATGGCAATAGTAGAGGAATGAGAATGGTGTTTCTAATTTATAATCACAAACCTGGTTCTGAACTGCTAACACTGACAATATTGAAACAGATTATAGTTATCACATCTTCCAAATTACATGATACTTTTTAAAATACCCTTTGGTACAGTTTGTTTATTGAGTTGGTAGTGTTTTCAAATTGGATACAATTAAAATTGAAGGTTTCCACACTTAGATATCTTACCTAAATTAATATTATTGTGTGTTTTGGACCTCAGAAATAATCCTATAAGAGGGAACTCATGATTATCTTCTGAGAGATGATATGGTGAAAAATATTTCCTGCTAGTGCAGATTGACTTGCCATTGACTACATTTAACTCTTTACAGACAAAAACATAATCTTTATTGACTCTGACCCAGTAAGAGCAGGAAGTGATGAAGGTTCCAGCTCAAATGTAATGAATTAAATGGAATTCTTGTAACATACACTTGTGTATCATATAAAGATACCACTCTGTTTCTCTTATGTATTCTTAATCTAGCTGTTTACTAAGAATGACAAGCACGACTTTTCAAAAAAAAAATTGTTACTCCTTGGAAAAGGTGTGAACTGGCCATGAAGTGATAAAGTTAACCCGTTATTTTTTTTCCATCTGAGGCAGCCGCCCTTATCCAGTAACTTCAAGCAGGAGGCAGCCTGAGTTAACTTGAGATTTTTAAACCCTTCCTGAGTCAGATTCCTACATGGTTGCTTTATTATCCAGTTAAAAGTTATAACTATCCAGAATATCAGTCATATCAATAGCTATATTGATATACAAATACTAAAGCCTCTTAAAAATTGCAAATTTAACAAATATTTATTGAGTATCTCTGATGTCCCTGGAGCATTCTAGATACTGAGGAACAGTGATAAACAATACAAATAAGACCCCTATTTGTGTGGAGCTAACATTCTAGTAGAGTTAGACAGAAAGCAAACAAAATGATTGAAATGAGATATTTCATGGGAAGTTCGTTCTGTTGTCCTGGATTTTCAAATGGTCACAAACCTGAGAACTATAGATAATTCTACCTATGTATTATGAAAGGCATTGCTATGTCATTTATTTAGGACTCATTAAATATATTATTTAGGGTATGTGTAGCTGTTAAACAAATTCCAGATTTTCAATGGCTTAACACAATGAAAATTTGTAATAATGTTAGCAGTCTGGTGCATTTGTTCCTGGTTAGTGGACAGAGCCTACATGCTGTGATCCAGGGAGCCAGGCTTTTTACATTGTGTGGTTCTATCACCCTTTAGGGAGTCATACATTTCTGCATATAGCTGGAGAGAGGGAAGAGAATTTCCACTAGTTTCATAAGAACCTTACCATAGAAGCAACAGACATTTCCACTCATGTACCATTGGAGAGAACTAGGCATAAGTTTATGCCTGCTTGGATGCAAGGGCTCTAGGAAATTTATGGTTGGACAGTCACTGTCCAGTGACATCTTCATTGTATGAAGAGGTTGCACAGATTTTTGGTGGACAGTTTGATGTTTCTGCCCCATTAATGGAGGTAAGAAATCTTTAGCCTATCACCTATTTGCAGCCAACGTATGGGATGGCTAGAGACTGATCAGTAAGAAAGGTTTCCTTGGAAGGAACATAGGACTGAGAATTATACTTTCTCCCTTCTTTTCTACCCACCACAGCACACGTGAATATGGCCAGCTTCAATACAGCCACACAAAGACAGTCGGGGTGGCTTCCTTAAGGAAAAGACACTGACACTTTAATACCCACTGGCTTTAACTGAGCTCTAGTCAATAGACTGGATAAGACAGTGAGGGAAAACTGCTAGAAATGAGAGCAGCTGCACTTCCACTGGCATGAGACAAGATCATATGGGTCCAGTGGATTCTACTCCATGGGAAGAGGTTGGGCTTGGGCTCTCTTGAAAGGATCTGGCCCAAGATACCTTTGCTAAGGTGAGAGGTCCTGGGAGAAAGAGTCTATGTGAGGTAATGCAAGAAAGAGGAATAAAGAAGGAACCTAGAGGTCACCTGGAGAAGATCAACCAGGATCAATTAAGTTAATGGCGTTTGTTCTTTGACCTCCTGTGCCATCTACATTCTGTAACCTGAAGGAGCCATGTTAGCACAGTGATTGCAGGAGAGGAAGTTAGAGCCAGGGATTGAAGAGAGCAATTGGTGTCTACCTTCTTCCTCATAAGCAGTCTGAGAAATTACTAGATGCCCTGGGGGAGGTGGCAGCAGATCAGGAAAAACATTCATTGGATATGAGATGAAAGGTTGATTGATTTTATAGTTCTTTAAATATCTGACAATGAAGCTGCTCTAGCATTGGGAGGTCTCCTGAAATGATAACAGAGGGTGGAGAAAGAAAGATCCTGCCTGGCTTGGACAGCAGTTGTTGGAGAGAGAAACTGTTTTTGGATTGCGCTCCACCATGTATAGTCCATCCAGCATGCCCATTACCATGCCAGTAAATGACTGAGATCAACTTAGACAGTGTTACTGGAGCTTGGACAGAAATGGCAGGGAGGGAACTTGTGATGATGGGTGTTGGTGGGACTGAGTCTTGTAGGACCTCAAAGGGCAACATGAGAGATTTTATGCCATGTGCCATTAGAGGCTGTAAAGAGGATGACCCGATCTAATTTTTGTTTTTAAAACATGTTTCTACCTGTTGCATGGAGAATTGTATGGGGCAAGAGTGGAAAAATGGAGTCCCGATAGAGAATTTTACAGTCATCAGGATGAGAGTGGATAGTGGTTTGGACTGGGTGGCAATGGAGGGAAGAGGACAGCCTCAAGATCTAAATAGGTAAAATGATCAACAGTAACTTCTCCTGAAAGACACTTATTAAGTCATGAAAATTGGAAGAGCGATGATTTTATGAGGGAATGTTGCTGCGAAGACTCTACCTCTTGATTATATCCTTCATTAACACACATCACTCCTTTAGAGAGCAGCTTGGTAGGAGAAAATACAAGTAATTACTCAACAAACACTGTGATAGTCCCTATGGATATTCCAGTTAACAAAAGTAATATGGACCTTATCTTTTAATAAATAAAAGTATATGAAGTCCTCAGCATTGAGAAACCTATGACAAAGGCTCCCAATTAGAATATAATGTGGAAACAATTTATGACCCAAAATATGCATTTTATTCTGTTTTTTTTTTCATATTCCAGAATTATTTATTTATCCTATTTTTTCTGGTTACCTTGAATTGGTAAATTGTCCTTGATATGTAAATAAAGAGAAGGCTTGACATTTCTTCCCCTCTCTGTTAGGAAGGAGGGAACTTGGCTTGGTGTTGCAGAGAAGTTAGAAATAGTGAGACAAGAAACCAAAGTCTATAAAGCAAACTAAGTTTTCATACACTCTGCATAGAGTAACAGAGCGGGCCTGCCTAAGGTGAGACAGGCCCAGATGCTCATTCGAAGCTTCTTTTCTGTGGTTTTTGCAGGGCAGAGAAATGCTTGACTGACAGCTCTTAGCTCTCTAGGCTTGTTCTGATTGGTGAAATAAGGACATGGTCAAGGCTGGGCCTTGTTTCTGATGTTTCTTATCTGGGGAGACCCTGGACATTTCCTGAGCCACTTTTGGACCCTGTGATTTCATCTGATTTACTGTCTGAGTCATTTATGGCTCTCTGGCTCTATCTGATCAGCTCCTTGAGTTATTTTGGGGGGGGCCTCTCTCCTTTTCATCCCGCTCATTTCTGTCTTTCTGCCTAACATCTCCAAGCAAGAAGATACTTCACAATAAAATGGTGAACTCTTGGGATTATTGTTATCAGAATTAAAATATATGTAAATATGAAGAGGTCATTTTCATGAAAAATATCCCATCCCTGGGTATTAACATAGTTCATGTAGGTGCATTTATTATGCTTCATATATGAATACGGACATTCTAAGAGTATTAGTGCAAGCACCCAGTTGGGCACGATGTTGTATAAGACACTGCCTGAGGAAAACTATGGGCCTCATTTTTTTTTCATGTGCCCTCTAGAAAGTATTATCCAATAAAAATATAATGGGAGCCACATCTGTAATTGAAATTTTCTAGTAGCTACATCTAAAAAGTGAAAATTAACAAGTAAAATAAATTTCAAGTACGTATTTTATTTAACCCACCATGACCACAATTATAATTCCAACGTATAATCAATTTTAAAAGTTATTCATGGAAAGTTTTACATTCCTGTTTCATATTAAGTCTCTGAAATTCAATGTGTATTTTGACTTACAGCTTATCTCAATTTAGACTGGTCAAATTTCAAGTGCTAAGAATTGTTACAAGATAAACTGAAGCATATTTAGAAATTTAAGAGTTTATTGAATCAGGTAACATCCAATATAGCAGATAGAAACTTCAAAGAGCTGTACAAAAGCAAAGACTTTTATAAGCAAAAGGGAGTGGGAATAAGGAAGTTATACTAGGCAAAAAATCAAGCTGGTTATTGCAAGGTTATTTCCTTTCCTTTAGGGAATAGCAGGGGCCTATTGGGCAGATTACCTTAGTGTTGATCAGGTGGTCCCTGACTGACTGGTGTAAGAGTCCATTTCTGGGAGAGCCGAAACTGAATTCAGTTAAATCTTGGCTTGATGACATGGGACTTCAAATAGGCAACTCCATTTTGGGCCTTTTGTCATATTTTTAAGAGAGCACATGGCTACAGTACTGAATAGCACATCCTTAGAATTTATGATCTTTATAAAAACTAAAAAAGACCAATTCCTGAATGTGTTTCTGTTTTTTAAGGAGTCTCAGCTTATTGGCTGTTGTCCCAACTTGAACCTGTAACTACTTTTCTTGAGGGCTCTGAAAGTTGCTGAATAATAATTTAGAGAAGGTATAAGTGTTCTTTGAGAGTTTAGTGCTAAAGCCAGTAAAGTGAGTACAATTCCTTTCAGTCATCTGGAGGGATAATAACATTTTAATATTTTGTAAAGATCTGTACATTTAAATATCCCTGAAAGATAGGTATCGTGTTCAAGTCAAGAAACTGGTTCACAGACTGCAACTACTGTTGCCCAGGCTTTCTGACTGTGAGTTCTATGCTGTGAGTTCTATATTGCTGTTGTTGTTTAATGGTAGAAAAAAAAACAGTATAAAAACACATTTATTTGATTCATTTATTTATCAAATAATTATAGGGTACCTAATTGGCTACTTTACAGGCAACATAAGTTTATCTGAATATACACTAGAATTTTTAAGGAACATAAAAACTAAAATCTAAGTATTTATGTTCCTTAAAAAGTTACTTTAACTTTTCTTTGGGTTCTATGCTGTATTTTTTTAAACTAGTAATTTTTAATTGGAAATGACTTTTCTGGTGACCTCTAAAGTCATTGTTAAATTATCAGTGGTTAATAGGGTTTCATATACCTTTCTTTAATTTCATAACAATAATATACATAATATTTTTAGTGCAAAATGATTAGGTTCTTTTTTAGGAAAAAAAATCTCTCTAAGTTTAATTAGTTGAGGGGAATATTAAGCAAGCAGAAATTTTCAAAAGAAGATTCTCCTTTTAAAAACAAGACTATTATGGATATAGTTTATTCAGTCTTATAATATATTCTTTGATTGGAATTTTCATAGCAGAATGAATAAAGGGAAATGAGTTATATCTTCAATTTTTCTCTTTAACTTGCTTTTAAAATACTCATTATTCTATAAGCCTTTACCTGTTTCCCCAAAATTGTTCCCACTATCCCATATCCCAGTGAGAGATGTAACTATCCTCTGAGGTTCTCCAGCCAGGTCTTATATAGTCAGGTGGTCCACACCAATATTGCCATTAAATATTGTTTTTGGTGGCTTCTGTTCTGATTGGTAATGGTCCATGGACAAGTCATTATTTTGAATATAACCTTTGTCTTGACCATCTATATCCAATCAAATCACCATCCCTGGAATCCACCTACTTCTCTCCCTCTCTGTTGCCATTACCTGAATTCAAGTCATCATCATCTTCAGGATCCTGCACTCTTGTAGTAACTCAATTATTCATCCTCCCAGATCAGTCTTGCCTCCTTCCAACTTAACTTCCATATAGCATTCATTATATTATTTCACAATACTCCATCTGATGATGAGGGTCATTAAAATATTATAATGACTTTGCACCCCTCTTGGGATAAATACCAAACTCTTAATATATCCTAGAAGGTCCTCCCAATTTCACCCACATAAAATCTTGTTATCATTCTTCTTACTCTCCAAACTCTAGTCACAGGGACCATTTTTGAGTTCCTCCTAGGAAAGAAGGTTCTTCCTGACTCTGCTCCACCTTTCCCTGCTCCCTACTACTTTTTTCTATCGTTCATTCTTTAGAGGTCAGTTCCTCAAATAAGCCATTCCCAACTCTCCAGCTATGTCAGTGTATCTTGCTGTATGCTCTCATGCCAGCTGGCACTTTTTGTAATTTATCACTGCTATAATTAAATAATTACAATTATAATTCAGTTAATCATTATGTTTAACATGTTTCCCTTGGTAGTATGCAAACTCCCCTAATGTAGGGTCATGTCTATTCAGCTGATTTGCTGTATTCTGAGTGTCTATCACAACCCACTGCACGGAATAGGCATTCAATATTTACTGGATAAACAAGTGAATGAATGAAATATGGTAACATATTTAAAAATAACACTTAATTATAATTTATTATATGTCCATGCCATGGTTATGTAACATATTTATCATCATGCATCAAAGAGCAATTACATGTAATTAGCAAAGTGGTAGACTGGCAGAAAATAAATGGGAAATACCAAAAGCAGTTTTGCCACAGGTGAAAATTCCAATCTGCTCTTCTAACAATTTAGAATTCTTTGTCAAAGTTTTAAACAATGAGTAGCAGAAATATCCTTGGCCTGGGAATAAACATTCGTAGGTTTTAATCTGCCTGTGGCACAAACAACCCATGTGGTCATTAAATCATATTAATTATCTGAGTTTTAGCTCATTTAACAAAGTAAAGGAATTAAAGGAGGTTGCAAGTGCTAAGCCTACAGGCAAGGTAAATGCGCCTTGTAGCTGAGAGTCAGCTAAGGAGTGTGGTGACTTTGGTGACATCCAAAGCACAAAGTGGTCTGATGTCATTTTTCAAAATAGTTAAATAGAAACTTACATATAGAAAAGTATATAAAACGTAAGTGTATAATTTAACCCTGTACCTAATAAATAAACCATTACTCAGGTGTCATTTCCCACGCATTAATCCCCTATAACTTTGATCATGCCTTCTATGTTAACTGCACACTTACTTTTCAAATCATTTTAGCACCAAAATATGTATGTTTAAACAACATAGTTTACTTCTGTATGCTTTCTTAATTCATATCATTGAAATCTTTACATCAACACTATTCTTGTGAGACTCATCTGTGTTTTTATGTGTAGCTAAAGATTTTTTATTTTCAGTACAGTATAATAATCACTTTTAAGAATATGATGTGCTTTATTTATCCACTCTACTTTTGGTGGACATTTGGATTGTTTCCAGTTTCTGACTATTATAGATGATGTTATGAACATTTTTTTATATGTATCCTGTCCCACACATGTAGGAGTTTTTCTAAGTATATACAGTGCAGTGGAAATGTTGGGCCCAGATGCAGATTTAACTTGAGCCTAAGAAAGGCAAAAGCCTTGTGAACCACAAGTGAGAAATGACAGCTCTACATCCTATGTATGTGGGATAGCTATACTTCCTCAAGGAGAACAAATTTTGCCATCCCAACATATGACTCTTTGGCATATTGATTATTATAAGCTGGTTATTTTTAAGAAACTGCAAACACAGGAGAAGCTCTGAAAACCAAGTAAAAGTTAACCTTTTGTAAGACACATTTATATTTATATGGAAGTCTCTATTTGTAGGGATGTCTCCCCCTTAGATAGGACAGGGACATGGGGCAAGGGTCATGTAATGGTAAAATCTACTTAGCCTGCAAAAAAGGCCCAATTTATTCTTTAACTTAATCTATATGCTGTTATTCCTCTACTTCCAGCCCCTTAATCAATTAAGTAACTTTGTAACCAGGACAGGAGATAGACCTCTGAAGTGTAAATGAACTTATGTGGATAAAGAATGCTGAAATTCAGACCAACACAGTCACTTACATAACCCTATTCTTAAGACAAAACTTCAAAGGAATTATGAATCACCTGTATACATCATGCCTTACACTTACCCTTATCCAAAAGACCCTATAAAACCCCAAACCCTAAGCCCTTAAGTGCACCTCCTCTCTGAGGTCACCCATACTCTCATCTGAGTGTGTCCTGTCTTATATCAAATAAACTTGCTGCATAAGCTGATTGCACTTGTATCTGAAATCATTTCCATAAAGATAAGAACTCTCCCTCCTCCACCTCCAGTGGTAAATGTCTTTGTCACTTTGCTATTTCATTCAGCTTTCTAGTCTTACTTGACACAATCCTTTTCTCTCTCCCTGTTTTATTTCAGACCAGCAGGGAAATGGAAGTTCTCAGAACAAAAACTCACTCTATCCAGTGCTCTTCCAATGCCATGCAGATTCAAGTGGACACTGGCTGCCAGGTGACCCTGGCTTCAGGAGTTGGCAAGGGATTTGCCCTATGTTATGCAAGAGTTCAATGAGCTTCCTTTTTCTTCCCTCTGTTTTTCTTTGCTCTCTGTGAGCTGCAAAGCAGCTGCCATTTCCTGCTACGCTTGCTTTAGTGAATTCCTTCCTTACCTACACTCACCCAAACAGCTCGAGAATTCTTTCTCGTTCAGAGTCAAGAACCCTCCCCCGATCCAGGTTGAGGTTTCACCTAGTGTGCAGGGAGAGATCTCCCTGGATGCTGCTGCCTGTCAACACCTCTCTGTACCAGGAAGTGAAGGATGATTCTACAGAAATTTATCAATGGAGAAGGCATGGACTCAAATCTGCATAACAACCTTACCCTTGTTTACTGTGCTTTTCTGGTCACCTCCCATAACTGATGCCCCTACTCCCTCCCAACATCTTCTTTTGTCTTTAGCTGGAGATGGTATTTAAGGTGATGGTTTTGGCTATTTTGGGGCGTTACTCAGTTTTCCTGGGTATCTCTTATGTATACAGAAGGTATACATGTTATTAAACTTTTGTTGATTTTCTCCTGCTAATCTGTCTCATGTCAATTTAATTCTTAGATCAGCCAGAAGAACCTTGAAGGGCAGAGGAAAATTTTTCCTCCCCAACAATCTTTTCTTTATATAATCTGCATGCATATACATTGTTGTATACTGCATAAATTGTGAATATTTTTTTCACATTTTGGGCATGTAGTTTTGTATGGGTCACAAATTCAATGTGAATGAACTAAAGTTACTTCATTTTCTTGAAAATAATCTCTATTAAAACAAACTCTGAGAAGACATTTCACTGAATGAAATACAGATGCCAAATAAGCACATGGGAATGTATTTAACACATTAACCATTAGGGAAATGCAGATTAAAGCCATAATAGAGATATCACCATATGCCTACTGTAAGACCAGAGGAGGAAGGGACGGATCTCACTGGAGGAACCTGACTCAAGCCCAATAAGGAAGAGAACGGCGAATGTCACTCAAATGATTCAACAGAAGGTCCCTAGCTGCAGGTCCCGCCTAGAACACGCCTCGCAGCACTCTCTCCCCAGCAACTCAGCATGACCAATCATCAGTTATCAGACACCCACACCAACCAATTAGCGAGCTCTCCTAGCCTCCTTGATAAGCTTGTCGCCCCTCCTGCTGGGCATGACTTCCCTGGCCTGTGGATCCGCGGACCAGTGAACCTTGCCTGGGATTACGCTAATAAATTTTTTAGTTCCTTTGTTGCCACTTGCCTGGTCTGGTTTCGTCTACTTTACACCTACAAGAATCACTAAAATGAAAAATAAGAAAATAAACTGTGACAGCATCAAATGCTGGTGATGAAGTGAAGAAACTGGACCACTCATATATTTCTGGTAGAAATGCAAAAGAGTACAACCTCTCTGAAAAACATTTTGGCAATTTCTTATAAAACTAAAAATTCAACTACCTTGGAGTCTAGCATTCACACTCTTTGACACTTATCCCAAATAAATTAAGTGTATGAACACACAAATACCTATACATGAAGGTTCATAAAAGCTTTATTTGTAATAGCTAAAAGCTTGACACAGTCCAGATGTCCTTCACAGGTGAATGGTTGAACAAATTATAGTGTATCCATACCATGCTATACTATTCAGAAGTAAAAAGAATGAACTATTAATAGATGCAGTAATATGGATGAATATCAAGGGACTTATGCTGAGTGCAAAAAGCCAATTTCAATGTATTAAAATGAACTCAACTTTTTTTTTCTAAAAAAAATTCTAGCACATTAATTACTTCCTAAATTGTGCCTCCTGGAATTATAGCTGGGTAATTTAATTCAATGTGTCTAGAATCTGCTACCTTACAAGTGTTTCTTCTCTTACAAGAAAACAATAAACATAAAAATTATATATTTAATTGCTGATAATATCTTATTACATTTACTTGAAAATGTATAAGGTATTCAAATTTCTTCTGAAAAGCTTTGTAACTTGCAAAATCCAGTACATCTGTTCTCTCATATTTTAAAATAATATCCCAATCTTTTCTGGATACTTGAATTATTTCAATTTTCTAAATTTCAGCATTTTTTCAACATTCTCATTTTAAAATCTGTGCTCATATTCCACAAGATTAAATATACGTGGTATAGTTCTTTTACAAAAGATTGTGAGAAATGGAAGCAATTTCTTCAAATAGGCAGAAATTCTTTCACATAGAATATTAAGCTGTTATGCTAGTTAAGCTATTCTTTAAGTACAAGCAAGAGAAAAATGCTGGATTGCTTACAAAACAATGTTCTGTATCACTGAACTTCTAGAAGACTCCATGTGAAGAGAAAAAAACATTTTCTGGAGTCACCATGAACAGTCATTATTATTTTACTTGTGTTTTGAAAATAATTGGTCAAATAGTTATAAACACAAATTAACAATAAATGCCCATCCATCAAAATGGAGGAATAAGCCAATGATGAGCCAGATACTAGCCAAATATTCAAACATATTAAATACAAAGTTTTCAGAGAAATTCAAGGGACTTGGTAGTTGTGGTACTTCCTGTATTAGAGCCATTTATCAGAAAATGGAATGGGGGCAGGATACCTTAGACAACAAGTTAAACTGTTTTTGCATATGAATTTTCATTGTAAATTTTATTTTGCATGTTGTTTGCTCAAATACTTAGGTATTTTTGGAATGATATAGTTAACATAAGGGCAATGCTCCAAGAATGAACTTAAATATTTTTAGCCATCTCATGAAATGATGAATAGGAAAATGTTCTCATTTACTTGCCAAATCAAATAAATACTTTAAAAAGGATCTATTTTATTTTAGGTTTAAAAATATTGCTAGTTGGAAAACTAATATTGCCTAAATTAGTTTCTAAGTGACAACATTTTGGCAGATGGATATTTAGTATAAAAGTTATTTATATAATAATATAGTTTAAATATGCGATTTAGATACTTTTATGTATTTAAACTTGGAAGAAAATAATATTCAAACCATAATTAAGTTTAGAAATTTAAATTTAGAAGTTCAATGCTTTTTTTTATTGTGGGAAAAAACTATAACATTGTATTTGCCATTATTGAGAGTTTAGCTAAGCTACACAGTGGTTTCCCTGTCCTGGCATCCATTTTGTTTGGCCAAGTGGCCTTCAAGGACCTTAAACTGATCTGAACCCCTCATACAAGCAACATGCCCTAGTTAGCAGCCAGCAGAGTCACAAGTAAATGTATATTCCTGATACACCTTCCCCAACAACCCTTGTGATCAAGTCTCACCCCCTAATACCTTCGTCTTTGTGCCTCTTGGAAAAGATCCCTGTCCAACCAACCAAACCCCCACACTTTTAATTTGAATTGACCAATCCAGACTTAGCCCAGAAACCTCACAAAGCTCGCCACCTAGGAACCCTCTTAAAGGCATATGTCCCACGTTCTGTCTCTCAGTCTGCAGTCTGCCTTGATCTCCCTGAGTAGCCCCTTAAGGTACACGAAGTATTTCCTCTAGGACCTGTGAGTAATAAACATCTCTATTTTAATTCCTCTGTTGTCTACTGTTGAACCATGACTCAGCATCCGGCACCACATGCTACATGTAATAAGTGCTAATTTGACAAATTCATAACCATCTTAACCATTTTCAAAGGTACAGTTCAGAGGTGTTAAGTATATTTACATTGCTGTGCAACAGATCTCTAGAATTTTTCATCTTGCAAAACTGAAACTCCATACCCATTAAACATGAATTCTCCTTCTTTTTTTCCCCCAGCCCTTGGCAACCACCTTTCTACTTTCTGTTTCTATGTTTTTTGCTACTTTAAGCATGTCATATGAGTGGAATCATACAATATATGTCCTTTTGTGAATGGCTTATTTCTCTTAGCATATCCTCATAGTTCACTCATATTGTAGCATGTGACAGGATTTTCATCTTTTTAAAAGGCTGCATCATAATACACTGTATGTATATAGGACATTTTTTTTTCATTCCTTGATGGCCATTTGGATTGCTTCCACCTCTTGGCCATGGTGAATAATTGTACAGTGAACATGGGTGTGTAAATATCTCTTTAAAATATTGCTTCAAAATTATTTTGGATATATATCTAGAAGTGGGATTGCTGGGTCATATGGTAATCCTAGTTTTAATTTTTTTTTGAGGGGTCTTCTTAATTTTTCCATAAGAGTTGCACCACTTTACAATCTTAGGAACAATACACAAGGGGTCGATTTCTCTAGATCCTTGCCAACATTTGTTATTGTCTTTTCTTTTGATAGTGGCCATACTAATGGGTGTGAAGGTGGTATTTCATTGTGGTTTTCATTTGCATTTGTCATATGATTAGTCACCTAATCATATGAACATCTTTCCATATGCTTTTTGTCCATTTGTATATCATCTTTGGAGAAATATTAAAGTCATTTGTCCATTTCTTAATTGGGTTAATTTTTTGATGTTGAGTTGGAGGAATTCCTTATCAGATGTATGATTTGCAAGTATTTTTTCCCACTCCGTAAGATGCCTTTTCATTTTGTTGATGGTTTCCTTTGATGCACAGAAGTTTTAAGTTTGACATAGTCTCATTTGTCTATTTTTACTTCTGTTGCCTATGGTTCCAGTGTCATATTCAAGAAGTCTTTTCCAAATCCAATGCTGTAAAGCTTTTTCCCCATGATTTTTTCTAGACTTTAACAATGTTGGATCCTATGTTTAGGCCTTTAATCTACTTTGAGTTCATTTTTGTATAAAGTATAAGATAAGGATCTATCTTCACTCATTTGCATGTGGATATCCAGCTTTCCTGGCACCATTTGCCCCTCTCCATTGTGTAGTCTTCGTATCCTTGTCGAAGATCATCTGATGATACACACGAGGGTTTATTTCTGATCTCTATTCAGTTCCGTTGGTCTATATGTCTGTCTTTAGGCCAGTAGCACACTGTCTGGATTAGTGTTATTTTGTAGTATGTTTTGAAAACAGGAACTGTGAGGCCTCCAACTATCTGCTTCTTTTTTGGCTAGTGTCTGTGTGTGGTACTTCAGACTCTCTGGTGGTAGACTAAGCTGCAGTGATCTCCTTTCTCTGAGGCCTCCAACCTGTTTCATGATCCTGTCAGCATTTAGGTTATTATTGCAAGGCAGAAACTAGGCCTTTAGGCATCCCCTAGAAAAGTCAGAAAGTTGGATGTTGGATATATGTTCTGCTCTTTTTCTCCGCTCCCTGGTAAGAAGCTGAGGATTGGGAATTTGTTCCCCATCATGCAGTGCTGTCCCATGGAGAGGGGCTATGGAGAACAAATGGCACAAATTTTCCTACTGGACACGATATGGTTCTTAACAACTGTGTCCCACCTGAGGTGCATGAACTTCTTAACTGGTTTCTGGATTTCTCATAGAAGCAATTATTTTTTTGTCAAGTTGTTTCTTTGGGGAAGGAGAAGCTGTAGCATTCTCTAGAACTGACACTGATCGTCTCTAAGATATTTATCTGAGTACTAAACCAGAACAAATGTCTAGGCCCAAATATATCATTTTAATTTTCTCTCTTAAACCATAGGCAAAGTCGGAGTGGAAATAGGAAGATGGCGGCGTGAGCTGGGTGGTGGAAATCTCCTCTCAAAACCATATATATTTATGAAAATACAACAAATACAACTATTTCTAAAAGAGAGACCAGAAGATACAGGACAGGACGCAGCCTGCATCTACACCTGAGAGGACTCAGCACCCCGCAAGGCGGGTAAGATATAGAGCCACGTCCCGGTGGGACCTGAGCACTCCCCCACCCCAGCACTCCAGCCGGAGGAGAGGATTCAGAGCAGGGAGGGAGTGGAAGTACAGGCCCATGAAATAACCAGCCCTGGTGATCTGCGCTGGGACCACTGACACACATCATGCGGTGTATCGGAGATTGGAGAGACAGAGGGTGCAGGATCTGAGCCGGGGAAGGCACCAGGTCCTCGCAGCCGGCTCCCCGGGACAAAAGAAAAGTGTGCACATCTTTTAGCAGTCTTAAAGAGGTAGGGGCTGAACAGAGGAGCAGGATTGTCCCAGCACACTCAGCACAGCAGGCTGAGAATCCTGGGGAATTTTGGACCCCTTGGCTGGTGACTGGGAAAAAGTAGCCGCACTTAGACTTTCCACAGTGATCAGCAGCCTCCCATTCATTCCCACTCTGGCCAGAGCTACAAAGGGCCCTGCTGAGACTTGTGGCCATGGCTGCGGAATAGTGGAGCAACAGCGCCACCTACAGCATCCTCACAAAATCTACTCCCGAAGGGCGTCTTTTTGTTGTTTTTTTTCTTTGTTGTTTTTTTCTCTCTTTTCTTTTCTTTCTTTCTCTTTTCTTTCTCTTCTTTCTTTTTTTTTAAGTCTTAAAGAGCCCAGCTGACATACGTGGCACCTACCAGCGACCACTTCTACTGCCATGAAAAGACAGAGGAATATGATACAAACAATGCTTATCCGCACCCAGACACCAGAGAAGGAGTCTGAAGGGATGGAAATGCACAATCTTCCTGAAAAAGAATTCAGAATAAAAGTCATAACCATGCTGATGGATCTACAGAAAAATATGCAAGAGCTGAGGGAGGAAGTGAGGGAAATCAGGAAAGATAATGCAGAAATGAGACAAGCCATCGACGGGCTTAGCAGCAGACTGGACGAGATGCAAGAGACTGTTAATGGAATAGAAATCAGAGAACAGGAATACAGAGAAGCTGAGGCAGAGAGAGATAAAAGGATCTCTAGGAATGAAAGAATATTAAGAGAACTGTGTGACCAATCCAAACGGAACAATATTCGCATTATAGGAGTACCAGAGGAAGAAGAGAGAGAAAAGGGATAGAAAGTGTCTTTGAAGAAATAATTGCTGAAAACTTTCCCTCGCTGGGGAAGGAAGTAGTCTCGCAGTCCACAGAAGCCCACAGATCTCCCAACACAAGGGACCCAAGGAAGACAACACCAAGACACATAATAATTAAGATGGCAAAGATCAAAGATAAAGACAGGGTATTAAAGGCAGCTAGAGAGAGAAAAAAGATCACCTACAAAGGAAAACCCATCAGACTATCATCAGACTTCTCAACAGAAGCCTTACAGGCCAGAAGAGAATGGCATGATATATTTAACGTTATGAAACAGAAGGGCCTCGAACCAAGAATATTGTATCCAGCACGATTATCATTTAAATATGATGGAGTGATTAAACAATTTCCAGATAAACGAAAGTTAAGAGAGTTTGCCTCTCATAAACCACCACTACAGGATATCTTAAATGGACTGCTCTAGATGGAAGCACTCCTAAGGCTAAAAAGATGTCACCAGAGAAAATAAAATCATAGTAAAGAAAGCAGACCATCCAAATACTAACTAAAGGCAAAGAATAAAACACCTAGTATATAAAGAATGGAGGAGGAGGAATAAGAAGGGAGAGAAATAAAGAAACATCAGACTGTGTTACAATAACTTAACAAGAAAGTTAAGTTAGATTGTTAGATAGTAAAGAAGCAACCCTTGAACCCTTGGTAACCACGAACCTAAAGCCAGCAATGGCAATAAGTACATACCTATCAATAATCACCCTAAATGTAAATGGACTGAATGCACCAATCAAAAGACACAGAGTAACAGAATGGATAAAAAAGCAAGACCCATCTATATGCTGCCTAGAGGAAACTCACCTCAAACCCCAAAGATATACAAAGACTAAAAGTGAAGGGATGGAAAAAGATATTTCATGCAAACAACAAGGAGAAAAAAGCAGGTGTTACAGTACTTGTATCAGACAAAATAGACTTCAAAACGAAGAAAGTAGCAAGAGATAAAGAAGGACATTACATAATGATAGGGGGTCAGTCCAACAAGACTATATATGGCTAATCTATCATATATTAATTGACCATATATGCATGGGTTTATATCTGGGCTTTCTATTCTGTTCCATTGATCTATGAGTCAATCTTGTGCCAGTACATTGTTTTGATTACTGTAGGTTTATAGTAGAGCTTGAAGTCAGGGAGCATAATCCCCCCAGCTTTGTTCTTCTTTCTCAGGATTGCTTTGGCTATTTGGGTGTTTTGTGGTTCCATATGAATTTCAGAACTGTTTGTTCTAGTTCACTGAAGAATGCTGTTGGGATTTTAATAGGGATTGTATTGAATCTGTAAATTGCTTTGGGCAGGCTGGCCATTTTGACAATATTAATTCTTCGTATCTACAAGCATGGGATAGATTTCCATTTTTTGGTGTCTTCTTTAATTTCTCTCATGAGTATCTGTAGTTTTCAGAGTAAAGGTCTTTCACCTCCTTGGTTAGGTTTATTCCTAAATATCTTATTCTATTTGATGCAATTGTGAATGGAGTTGTTTTCCTGATTTCTCTTTCTGCTAGTTTGTTGTTAGTATATAGGAATGCAACAGATTTCTGCATATTAATTTTGTATCCTGCAGCTTTGCTGAATTCAGTTCTAGTAGTTTTTTGGTGGAGTCTTTAGGATTTTCTATGTATAATATCATGTCATCTGCAAACAGTGAGAGTTTAACTTCTTCCTTGCCAGTTTGGATGTCTTTTATCTCTTTGTGTTATTGCTGTGGCTAGGACCTCTAGTACTATGTTGAATGAAAGTGGTGAGAGTGAGCATCCCTGTGTTGTTCCCGATTTTGGAGGAAAAATTTTCAGTTTTTCACTATTGAGTATGATGTTGGCTATGGGTTTGTCATATATGGCCTTTATTATGTTAAGGTATATACCCTCTATGCCCATTTTGTTGAGAGTTTTTATCGTGAATGGATGTTGAATTTTGTCAAATGCTATTTAAGCATCTATTGAGATGATCATGTGGTCTTTATCCTTCTTTTTGTTAATGTGGTGTATGATATTGATGGATTTATGAACATTGTACCATCCTTGCATCCTTGGATCAAATCCCACTTGGTCATGATGGATGATCTCTTTGATGTATTTTTGGATTCAGTTTGCTAATATTTTGTTGAGAATATTTGCATCCATGTTCATCAGGGATATTGATCTGTAATTTTTTTTTGTGGTGTCTTTGGTTTTGGTATTAGAGTGATGCTGGCCTTGGAGAATGTGTTTGGGAGTGTTTCCTCTTCTACTTTTTGGAGTGCTTTAAGAAGGATGGGTACTGGCTCTTTAAATGTTTTGCAGAATCTGGCTGTGAAGTGCCCTGGACCTGGAGTTTTGTTTTTGGGGAGTTTTTTATTTACCAATTCAGTTTCATTGCTGGTAATTGGTCTTTTCAGATTTTCTGTTTCTTCCTGGTCATTCTGTGAAGGTTGTATTTTTTTAGGAAGTTGTATTAGTTGGTCTTTCTGGGGTTCTGTCTTGTAGTTTTGATTGGATTAAATTCCTCTACCTGCTCATTTTTTCAGGGATTCTGTGCTTCTTCCTTTGCATTAGATGTCTTTGCTCTGCTTTCTGGTCTAAAGAACAATAGCTTTATGAAGAAGGTGTGTTATGGTGTCCAGAAGCTCAATTTTCTTTACTGTCTAGTCCCTGGGTCTATTTTGTGGGGGCCCCAGTTGTTGGCATGCCATGGGTGGGGTGCCTTTCTGTCTTGCTTCTGTAGTGGTCTAAGTCTGGGTGGGCAGTTTGCTTGAGCTGCTGCCTTTGTGATCAGCTCAGGAGTCTCTGTTGAGCTCACTGTGTGCAGGGCCACCCTCTCTCTGGCCTGAAGTAATGGTGAGGCTGCAGGGTTAATGGCGTGGGTGGAGTGATGTGCCCCAGCCAGACGCACAGCACTGGGTTGGACACCTGCAGGGAGGAGGGAGGTCTTTAGGCTGGCTCCTCCATGCACCTCTCTGGTTGGGCTGAAATGGAGTCAAGCAAGCTGGGAGAGTCTCCCTTTGCCTTCCAGGCATCAAAGTTTGATGCTGCTGCTGGGCCAATTGGGTTGGTTCCCAGCAGGATGCAGGGAGGTGCCTTGGGGCTGTGTTACCAGCAAGGGGGATGGAGCATCTGGAGCTTCTGAGAGTTCCTGATCTGTTGGGTCAAGAAAGGGCTGAGGAGGTATCCTCCACCTGCCCTTTCTCCTGATGAGAGAGTTATGCCCAACCCTTGTCACCTCTGGTACCCCTCCCACTGCTGGCAAGTCTTTCAAACTGCTGCCTCTGCTTTGGATCTCAGGACTGCTTGAGTGTGCCTGCCCTCCACACTGGCTGGAGTCTCCACTTCCCAGAGTGCTCTCTGCCTGTCCCTGGTGTCCAGCCCTGCTAATCACCAGAACCCAGTGTAATGTGGGTTCATTCTCCCAGAGCAGATCTCCAGGGCCAGGTGTGCAGTGCTCCTGGGCTCCTACCCACTCCCCACTCTATTCTTCTTTCTCCCATTTGTAGGCTATTCTGAGGGGAGGGCTTGGGTCCTGCTTAATCTCAGTTTTGCTGCCTTATATCCTTTTCTGTATGGTCTTCTCTTCTTCCTCAGGTGTAGGGGGTCTATTCTGTAGTCTTCAGATCATTTTCAGCTCTAGTTAAATTTGCTGTATTTCCTTCAGATGTTTTTGGGAGGTTTCCATCTTGCCTTCTTATTCTGCCATCTTTAATCTGATAATCAACTATATTTCAAAAGATAATACTGTAAAAATAAAGACCAAGCAAAAAGGCACTAGATGTGGGGTCCCAACTCTTCACCCCTTGGGAGAACCTGGGAGTTGGGAGGTCCCTCTCAATTGTATGGTACTATATCCAGAGTGGGTTTTATGGTGAGTGTCACAATCTTTCCTACCCATTTTTATGTGGGTGAAATGGGCATTTTCTCATTTGGCAGATTATAGGAGTTGCTCAGCCAGTTTCTGGATTTCTTTCAGAGGGAATTACTCCCAGTTTAGGTGTAGATTCTGTGTCCATGGGAGGAGGTGATTTCAGGAGACTCCTATGCTGCCATTTTGAACCAGGACTTTGAAATACAGTTTATTTTATTTCACAACTGCAACACATGTTGAAAAATTTTAAATTAATTTCTTTTTATTTTGCAAAGCCATTGTTTTATTTATAATGAAAATATAAATATAAATAGGATTATAATTTAGTTATAATTATGAATGTTTGAAGAACACATTTTGCAACAAATGTATTTTATTTTGTATTGATACTCAATAACTCAAGCTGCAACCTCTCATGAACTCAAGCTCATGCCTTCATTTGAATGGGAGATATCCAATTAAATGCACTACTGGCTCATGATCTCCCAGCAAAATGTCCTCTGGTGTATTTTATCTCATTTAGCATCTTCATCAGGCAGTCAGCTATACAAGCCATGACTTTCAAACTTTTCTGACTGTGACCTTATGTTAAGAAATCTATTTTATTTTGTACTTAGAAAATAAACACACACACACAAAATTGGAGCATCACGAACAATACATACCCACACTATGTGTGATCACTTCTGATATTATCTATTTTATTCAATTTTTCACTGCATTTTTTTTGAGGAAAACTTCACATATCAAATTAACCATTTAAAAGTATACGTGCACATTCAAAATGTTGTGCAACCATCACCTCTATGAAGCCCTAAAACATTTCTATCACCCCAACAGGAAACCCTGTACCCATCACACTATAATTGCCCCTTCCTTCCATCCCCTGGTAACCACGAATCTACTTTCTATCTCTGTGGATTTACCTATTCTGGATATTTCACATAAATGAATCATACAAATGTGACTTTTTGTGTCTTTTGTTTGAAAATATTTTACTGACTACTGCTTACCAAATAAATTTGACAATTCATCAATGGACCACCCACAGGCTCTTTGGACCATATATAGCATTTCCTTCCCCCTGTCACTTAACCTTCCAAACACAGACTTTTCGTCAGTTTTGTCAGTTTGCATCTATGTCCTGAATCTCCCTACTGGCTTTCAGGAGTCTGGTTTTGAATTTACCCAGGATGTAGGAGCCATTCAGTTAATTTCTGGATTTCTCACAAAGGGAATTTACCCAGGAATTGTTGCTGAATTGGTGCTGAATTGTGGGAGAAAGGAGGGTCTAGGACTTCTTACTCTACCATCTTGTTAATGTCATTTCTTGAAACTTGCTTTTAATGAAATATTTTTAAAGGTTCAAAAATTTCCTACATTTAACATCTTAAATACATCCCATTCCACCAATCTAGTAGTTTGCAAGTTAAATTCTTGCCAACTGTATTTATCTTTCTTTTCTTGAAACCATGCAAGATATATTTCCAGTGACTTTCAGTGAGTTTTTGGCATAAATAAAGGATTTTTGAATTACTGATTGGTTATATAAACTACCTCAGTTCATCCTCACTCAGTTAGAACCAGCATGAGATAAAAATATTTGCTGCAGATAAACCACTCATATATATAATAAGGAGGTGATCCTACTATAAATACAAAACTTAGTTTTTCTTTGTATTTCATGATAATTATCAGTTTCTTGAGTAACAGGTGCTATATTTTATAAAGATTGGATTACACTGCTAAACTGTAATTTTATTTTTTGAAAGGTTATCTGGCAAAAAACAGTGAAAAATCACTGACTTATTTTTCAAACATGTATCGTTTATTCTGTAATTGTTAATATTAAATATTATATTATGGCCATTGTAACTTTTGATTAGAGGAGATACTCTAACTCCCATTATGTTGTGATGGAGTTGCTGGCTTTCTTCAGAATTTCTAAAGTGGTAACTTAATCACATACCATACAGTCTCAAGTTAGTCTAGTTGACCACATTGGTACCCTGAACGTGCATGTGATAGGAGGATAAGGACTACTTCATTGCACAGTTAAAAACATCTATGCTTAGAATCAGTTAATTTCTTTTGAGTTTATCAAGCCTACAATTTAAGTTCTCAGTGCTTTGATAGGTACCATGGGATGAACAATACATTGTAGGCTTCAAAATAAAAGGCATGTTTCTAGTATTAGAGGTTCTGAATCAACTTTAAAAAATTAATCCTGATTTCCTTTCATATGTCCAGTAATTCTGTGTGCTCACTGTGCTATGAGCACCACCAAGCACTTTACCAATGACTGCTTTACCAATATTCATTGAGCAGGCATGCTGAGAATGAAGAATGAATGCAAGGCAAGACATTAATCACATGAACATCAACCCTTCGTATACCCACTGCACTAAGATGCTGACTCAAACAAAAGTATTGAATTCTGTTTCTCTTTTGCTTCTTGCCATATTTGCACAGCTGATCTATCTCATCACTTCACCATAGAGGTATCTGAATTCAGTTTCACCCTTCTGCACTCAGGAAGGTTGTTCATCAAACTTCAATCAACTTCCACTTTGTTAAGATTTGATAGTGTATTCTTAAACCAAGTCACATTAATTACACTTTAAAACCAATAAATATTTGAATCACTAGATTGCTTGAAATAAGCAGAAACTATACCCGGATAGGCATTATAATGTAAATGCAAAGTTGTTGGCCCTTATGTTAATTTTCTGGCCTGGGTATTACTACCCAACATGCCATGAACATAAATATAAAAATGTAAAGAATGTGATTTTGCACGTACTGTGTTTTATTTCATGCCTGAATAATAATTTTCAAAAACAATGGTCAATCATTTCTAAGCATGTTCAAATGAGCTGCACACCAGCCTAAGAATTGTTTCAATACATTCTCACCACAATCATACAGTGGAAGTATTATTTTCAACCTTATTTTAAGGATGAGAGAATTGAGATCCGGAGAAATCAAGGTCAGGAAGCTAATAAGAGGTTGAGTCGAGACCTGAACCCAGAATATCTGGCTTCAGCTTGTCTTCATGTCTATTTTTCACTGTTACCTGTAGTTTGCCAAGTGATTGTGACTTTTAGTGTGGATAAAAATTTTAGATAGCATTTTAATGGTATTATTATTTATTTTTACTTCAAATGTTGTTAGTGAAGAAAGTAAATGCAGGAATGTACTTTCTATCTTGGAGAACACCAAAGAGCTCTAAAAATGGCCATCTGAGAGGCAGTGGAATCAAATATAATACAGGAGTCCTGAAAACAGTACAGGGCCTGTGGGAGATGAAAGTGTCATATTTTCCAAAAATGTGTAATTTAGAAGAGTTGTTTTGAGACAAACAGGCATCTGACTTATACATGACCTGAACCAAATATTTTGGAAATATTCTTTATTGTCTAAAAAGTAACAAATAAATAAATAAATAAACAGTAATCTTCGTACAGAAGGAAAAATACAGAAGAGATTTGTTTCTTTTATACCAATAAATGGGTCACCATGGTGATTATCAGTTCTAAATCATAATAGCTTTTGAAAATCCTAGTGTAGAAATTGACAGTGAAATTTTTTAACAAACACAAAAGAAACTAAACAAGTAAATAATCTTTTGCGGACCAGTTAAGTACTGGTGCTTGATTTGATTCTTAGCATCTTCTAAGTTGTAACAAATCTCCAAGGATTCATCTGAAGCTGGCCTTGAATCAATAACTCATCCTTTCAGGGGCTGGTTTCAAACTTCAATGTTTCCAATATATTGCTCTAACCTTTGCAATTTTCCCTGCCCTGTTCATCCTTGAATCAATCAGGTTTTCTTTTATTTAATTCATTGAGTTGGTATCTTTTTCAAATAAACAGTTCATTGCAAAGGGTTAACTGATGAACTTTTGAAAATACAGTATGTATCATGTAAGTGCAGACATATAAGGGAGCTTTTTAAAATAAAAATTCATGGTTTATTTTTCTAGGTCTGTTTGAAATAACTACTATGAACAAAACATACAGATATTATTTCTTCTCTTGATTTCACTGATTAAATGTATCAAACAGACGCACACAACTGAGTTGCTGACTAATCTAAAATCAACTAATGGCAGTGCTTATACAATAAGCTTTATTTCTGATAGTGCCTTTTTTCCTGAACCTCAATGGCTATGGATTATTATCCACTTCATTTGTTGCTAGTCTGGATTCACGTAAAGAGCTCTACATTGCAGAAATCTTTAAGCTGGAGTTGTTTAGTGCAGATCTTGACTCTTGAAACTTATTTGGTTAAGACAAGTGCCAATATTATGAACTCATACTATGCTACCAGAATGAGTTGCACTGCCGCATAACAGAGAAAAAGGAACAGCCGCCAACAGCAAATGTGGGAACTGGAAGCTCTTTTCAGTCTCAAACATTATATTCTGATATTTTCTTTCTTGGTTTTCAGTTATTTCATTTTTAATTTTCAAAGTGTTAGCATTACTTATTTGATTTTTGGTTGATTGGTTCCTGCAAGTTTTGACATCCCGGAGCTCTGCTCAATGTACAAGCCACATTTGCTCTCTCTACCTCTACTTGTTTTAGCTTTTCAAAGCATTAGAATTGGAGCTTTAAAGATTTTACTGCCTCTCCTTGAGAAGAACTCTGCAATTAAGATAGGCTAAAAATGTTAATTGTTTTTAAAAAGGCACATGCTCACTGGGATGCTTTTTAATTTTCCTCTCTGCACCCAAGTGGATAATTAAAGCAATGGCTAGGGTATTAGTAGATATTAGTGTTCTACTGCTTATTGTGTTCAGTAATAGCAGAATGTGTCTTAGCAGAGAAGCACAGAAAAACTCCATTATTGCATGACACTTGGGGAAACATGGAAACATGACTTTCTCTTTTTTTTGTAATTTGTCTTGTAACAGCTTTTTGTAACACGTCTTGTAGCGGGTTTTAAGTTACCTGATTTCTGTTATCCAGCATTTATGTTATAAAATAATCAAAAAGTAAACAACCACTTGTTAATAATTAAATGTAAGTCTTTATATAATTATGTGGATACTCGGTGTGCTTCTAAAAATATCTTAACATATTTGTGATTTAAATCCCCTAACAAATAGAGAGGCTTTATAGACAGATTGTTGGTATTGCAATAAACTAAAAATGTGTCAATATCTGCAATGACTGATTCGTCATGCTAGGGCTCAACAAACATATCTGTAAAGGGGCAGATAGTAAAGTAAATATTTTTGGCTTTTGTAGCCTATATGGTCTCTGCTGCAGCTACTCAACTCAATTATTGTAGTGCAAAAGCAGCCACAGACAATATGTAAAGAGATGATCAGGTCTACATTCCAATAAGACTATTTACAAAAATAAGCAGTGGGCCAGATTTGACCCTTGGGCCCAGGTGTGCCAACTCCTTCCTTATCCTCCTGATGGCAGACATTTCATTTATCTATGTTACTCTAGAAATGCATGCTTAGCCACATATAGAAATAATTTAAAGTATCTGGTAGTAAATAACAATGTTTTACTATATTAAATGTTTTAGATGTTCTTGGGAAACTTTTAAGAAAGACATCAAATAATGAATAAAACATTATATGGGTATGAAAGTATTATGTAAATACAGTTGGATCAGTATTTTAAGATAAAAAATAAATTGTGAAATAATTTACATGTTCTTAATTTTCCACATTTGGTTTAAACCACTGTCTACTATAGAGCTAGAAAAATACAGTAAACTTGTTATTCAAAGGTGTACCAGTCCTTTTCTAGTTCAACACAATCTCTTTTTTTTTTATTGAAGCATAGCTGATATACAATCTTATACTGGTTACAGTATACAACACGGTGATTCAACAGTTACCCACATTATTAAATCCTCACCCCAATTAGTGTGTTTACTGTCAACAGAGAAAGATGTTACAGAATCACTGGCTATATTCTTCATGCTTCAGCACAATCTCTTTTAAGTAAATTCACTCTCTGTCAGATAAATGTTCAGGCTCCCAGAGTTTCTCCCCACTTTCCTTCACATAGCGGTGGGGATGGGAATCAACAGTAGACAGCTGGAGTGATGGAGAGGTATTTCTAGACCAACAGCTGAATCCTGTTGCTATCCTTTTGGTCCTTGGTTGGCTTCTGTGTTTAAATCCAAGGATGATGAAAACCTTGGGCTGTTGAGTTTTATGAGCTGGCCAGGCTTTATCTCAGTGTGAAGATTCCCATGAGGTTGACTGTAATCCTCACTGGAACCACAGAACAGACATGACCTGGCCTTTCAACAAGATGGGCTCTTTGAGCCACCTTGCTGATCCCTTCACAAAATCTCTAGACTATACATTCAGGTATTTTATAAGACCTCAGTATAGCAATTAGGAATTCATGGATCAATCCCACACAGTTGCCACAGGAGACCCTGTGGTTCTATTTCTAATCT